>CAOKZL010003357.1:0-131502 GCA_948472985.1 Iguana delicatissima | reverse complement strand
TATTTATTGAAACAGGAAACCACTGAAAGATCATGGTCATAGATTCATAGAATCAGAAGAAGTTTCATGGGCCATCAAGTCCAACTCCCTGCTCAGTGCAGGATCTCCAAGTAAAGCATACGAAGTAGCTGTCCAGCCTCTTCTCAAAGTTGTCCAGACTGCACCACCTCAGTAGGCAATTGTTTCCATTGACAGACTGCTCTCACTATCAAGAATACTTATATGGATTTTTTCCTTTTCCTCTGCTTTCCCTTCTCAACATCTTTTGTCCTTGTCTCTTGCCCTCTGCTCTTCCTCTGGGCTTTGTGTTTATTCATTCCTTCTAACCCCCTTTTTTCTTCCCCCATCATTCTTCTGATAACCCATGTGCTGCTTCCCACTCCATTCTTTCTCTCTTCTTGGTCTGGGGGGTTTAGTTTCTTTGCCTGACTGAGAGGAGATAGGATCACTCATCTTGGGGAGTAGTATCTTTGCCTGGCTGGGAGGATGTAGGATTGCTGGCTTGGGGGATTAGTGTCTGCTGGATTGTTTGCTTGGGATCAGCAGTTTGTTGGTTTGGCCAGGGATTTGGGGCTGGCATATGAGGCTGCTTGTCAACTGGAATAGTAGCCATGCAGTGAGTTTATAACTGCCTGCCTGGCACTGTTTTCCATCTAGTTTCCTACAAGTGTGAACACAGCAACCTTTCCACTCCTTTGAAGTAGTGCTAGAAACTGAAATCAGTTTCTGGTTTGCAACAGGTTGTTATGGACAAGATCACTAAAGAAGTAGCTGAGGGAGGAGTTGTGGGTCCCTTTCCATCTCTGCCTGTTGCCATTTTGAGAGTGTCCCCCTTGAGAGTAGCTCCTAAAAAGGCACCTGGTGAATATGGCTTATTCACCACTTGTATTTTCCTAAAGAATTGAATGATTCAATTCTACCTTCCTTGTGTTTGGTTAAATATGCATCATTTGACTCAGCTATCACAGTGGTACACAGGCAGAGTTTAGAGGTGGAGATAGCAAAGTACAACATTAAGTCTGCTTTCCACTTTCTCCCAGTTCATCCTTGTGATTTTGAGTTGTTGGATTTTTCTTTTGAGGGACAGTATTATAGGGACCGAGTTTTGCCTATGGGTTGTTTAGCGTCATGCTCTGCCTTTGAAAAGTTTAGCATAGTTTTGGAGTGGGTTTTGAAATTTAGGACAGGTTTATTAGGGGTAGTTCATTACCTAGATGATTTTTGTTCATTGGCAGAGCTAGTTCAGGGCAGTGTCAATTATTGTTGGATGAATTTCATGCTGTTCCTCAGGAGCTTGGAGTTCCCTTAGCACATGAGAAGATGGAGGGACCATCTTCTTCATTGGCTTTCTTGAATACTGAAACTGATACTGTTAACCAATTTTGTCATTTATCATGATCTGGCTGGGGGAGTTTTGGATTTCTTAGGTCTTCATAAAGCTATGCTTAAAAGAATTTCCAGTTCTTATTGGACACTTGAATTTTCCTTGTAGAGTAGTGGCTCCAGGATGGGCTTTCTCATGAAAGCTCTGTGATGCTACAGTTGGTGTTCAGAAACCCCATTTCAGAATTAGAGTGTCAAGGGACATCAAGGCTGATTTATTAGTATGGCAGGATCTCCTGGTGTTACTTAACAGATTGTCATTTTGGAGGAATGAGCTCCAGGTTAGGGATACTTCAAAGGTTTCTTTTAAAATGGCTGAGTCCATTGGTTTTGTAGTTTACTTTAGAGGTCACTGGTGTACTCACTTTGTGGCCAAGGGAATGAGTAGAGGCAGGCTTGTTAAAGGATTTGAATTTTTTGGAGTTTTTCCCAATTGTTGTGGCCATTTGGATTTAGGCTGAGAAAATTGCTAATTTCTCTGTCAATTTTTGGTGTGTTAACATGGCAGCAGTTCATGTTATTAACACCATGTCTTCAAGGTCACCCAGGATTATGAGGTTAGTTAGGGCTTTTATCTTGCAATATTTGCATTTTAATATATTGTTTACAGCGCTCCGTGTGGCTGATGTAGATAAAATAGCTGATGCGTTTCAAGCGACTGGCCCTGGATGTGGAGTCTGATCCAGTTCTCCTGCCTCTAGACCTGTGGAGCCTTGGAGGGGTGAAACTGCATGGGCCATAGCCTTATCTTTAGCATCCAGCACTAGGTGAAGTTACTAAAGGGCTGAGAAGGAATTTGAGTCAATTTAGGAGAGGAACAGGCTTGACATCTCTTAGCCTCTTCCCATCGAGCATGTTTTGCATTTTTGTGTATGTTTGAAATATAGCAGATTGGCCACCCAATCAATTAGGTCCAGAGTGCCTGTGTTAGACTTTGTGGCCAAGGCTTGGTGTATTCTACAGCTGATTTTAGGGTACACAAGGCCCTTGAAGTTTGGTCCAGGAAGCATGGTCAGGTAGATGATACTCAGGCCACTTTTTCACCCAAGGTACTCAAGGATTTGAGGAGCATGTGGCCTGACACTGTTACCAGCCCATACACCCCTGCATTTTGATATGGTTTAGGAGACGGGCTTCCGGTCGGCGTGGAGGAGGCTGCACAGCAAGGAGCTCCGCTTAAGGCCAGATAATTTTCTTTGTCTAAACCCAAACCTAAAAGTTTTCTTTTTCTGCTGGAACAAACTGATAATTAAATATTCAGTGCTGTAGATAAGAAACATTAAGTGGTTAATTATGGGGCGAAGAAAACGCCAGAGAGACGTGGAGGCAATTCTAATCAATAGCCAAACAACCCAAAATTGCTGACTTTTGTAATATTCACGTCCCACTGCAAATCGTTTTTCAGCTTTAGTTGGAAATAAAAATGAAAGCGAGAAACGTGAGAAAGATAAGGCAGATGAACGACCTTGTGGAAATGTAAATAACACTGAAGACTCATATAGCACTAGTAAAGAGAAAGGTGTGGAGGCTACTGAACTGTTGGATCAGTCTGACTGTTTTAATATATTACAACTTATTGCTATAACAGTCGAGCATATCTACAAGGAATTAAGGTCACTTAACTGTAAAATGGACTCTAGTATTAAAGAACAGGAAGAGAAGAGGTTGACGAAGCAGACTAAAGGTGAAACGGCTTTGGTTAAAGCTCCTCTTAAGGAGACTACCCTGGTATTCCATGAAATAGGAAAGTCTGCAAAATTGGTGCTTATTTCCCCACTAAAGTTTGTCTGGCAGTATGTAAATTCAGAGGAATTGTCCCCGCCTGGAACACTGTACAGCTTGCTAAGAGGCATTTGCAAGCTTTGCTAAAGATGGAAATGAAACATTTAGATCTTCATACAGTGGAAATGCTGACTTTTGGCAGTGACCAAGCAAGAGTTATATTAAGTTTTTACTCAGACTGTATACCTACAAGGCTTCTGCGCTCGAGAGCCAAACTAGCTACCAAAGGTATTTTTCCAAGTCGCATGTTCCACAATGAGGCTATACTACCTCTAGTTTCAAGAGTAAAACAGCCACAGCTGAACACGGGAAGTTTAAAGGGGTATGTCATAGAAATACAAAATCAGACTATGGAATACAAACATAAGGACAACTTTTTAGCTCCCTCTGTGCTAGGGCATCAGGCAACTTCCAAAAGCCTGGATCTGCTGTTGAATTGCAACCTGTCTACAGGTAAAAGATGCCAGTCTGAGATTCCTCAGTTTACACACGGTTTAAGTGACTCTCTGGACAAAGAGGTCCATTCCAACTCAGCCCCATTGTCATCTAAAGAGATAATCCCTACAGAAGGAACCCCCCAGAGAATATGTCAAGCGTTGAGCGCCGAGTGCGAAATAGAGCTCAACTCATATCCTGTTAGAGTCCCACCTTATGAACTATATAGTGAGGTGGTAGGGAAAACATGGGCCAGGAGTTGGCTGAGTTGGCCCAAAGAACAGACTCAACTCCTGTGAAGGCTCTGAATAGATGTGGTGCTATATTGGGTAGTACAGAGTCTAGACAAAGTAGCAGTTTGGGGAATAATGGTTGCATTTATACTGACCATTCAGGTCAATTGAACGAAATCACATTAGACTGACTAAGTGAGTGCACTGGGCCCGAGAGTAATATCCATTTTTTGACCTGGAATATAGCTGGATGAAGAAACAGAGCTGCCAGTGGCAACTTGATTGATTTCCTGACTAAATTTCATATAATAGCACTTCAAGAAACATGGCTCACTGTGGCAGATGAGGAGGTAAATTACCAGGATTTGAATCCTGGTCCAGGACAGCGAGAAAAGATAAAAATAAAGGGAGGGCTTCAGGGGGCTTGAGTGCACTAGTGAATGAGACCCTGGGTTGGCAGAGTGAGGAGTTAACCTTGGATTCAGCTCCGCATCATATATTAGTGGTAAAATTCCAGTTTAAATCACTGCACATAATATGTTTGAACATATACCTGGCTCCAATTACTTCGCCTTCTTTTACTGGTGATTTGTGGGATGGTCTGGAAAACTTAATTTTAGAATTAAATTTAAAATATCCTAGGTCCATTAAAATCCTGCTGGGAGATTTCAATGCCAGAGTAGGGTCTTCTCTTTCAGGAGTTTGTTCACAAGGGGCTCATCCCAGCACATTACCTCCAAAATGAGACATCTTGGCATTCTCGAGATTTGATAAGGAACCAAGCAGGTTCCTGGTTTCTTTCTTTAGTGTATAACTGTAATCTCCAGATATTGGGTGGGAGAACAGACAGCTTTGTTTACCCATTTACATTTCACTCCAGAGCATCCAGCAGTGTTTTGGACTATATCTGTGTCTCTTCTGAAAATACTGGATTATTCTCAGATATTAAAGTGTACGTGAGGGAGGACAGTGATCACCAACCTGTTACTGTTACTTTTCAGACCTCAGACCTAGCAGCCCTGGGGTAGAAAACCTGTTGGCTAATTTGGAAGTTGATCATGACAGGAGGCTCAAATGGAGCAAAGTAGATACCAAGTCAATTGCCAAGTTTCTGACCTCTGTGCAGAATATGCCAGAATTTAGAACAATAATGTTAGGCAGTGTAGATAGAGATGAACCCCTTCTTGGTTTTACTAATCTCTGTTCCCAATTAAAGAAGTTTCTAACTGATGAGTCTCCATACAGAAACCCCAGATTACAAGATCTACCTGGTTCGATTATGATTGTGTTAGGGTCAGGAAACGCTTAAGATCTGTCATGCATCAGACCCAATACCACCCTTCTTTAGCTAATCACTCAAGGATGCTAGCTCTTAGACGCGACTATAAGAAGCTTCTGTTGCAAAAGAAGGCTAATTATACAGCCAGGGTCTGGGCAGGTCTGGAATTATCTGCCATGGGACCGAATTCAGCCTTCTTTTGGAACACAGTAAATGGGTTGTTGAAAGAACGAAGATTTTCTTCAGATGTCCCCATCCCAGCCTTAGTTTGGGAGGTTTTTTCTCAAGACTTTTCCAAAATCCCAATCAAGGACTCACAGACAATCTAACAAATAATCACTTACTTTTAGCAGAGTTCCCCCAGTGGTCTCCAGTTACAGTGGCTGAAACTACAAACATTATACAGTCCCTGAAATCAAATAAAGCTCCAGGTGAAGATTTACTTCCTCCAGAAATGTTTAAGACATATGTGGATTGGTGGGCACCTATCCTGGCTGGTCTGTTCACCTTTATTGACAACACAGGCCATTTTCCATCTGGATGGAAACTTTCCATTATTGTGCCCATATATAAAAAAGGTGACAAAGGAGACCCTAAAAACTGCAGACCTATAAGCCTTATTGACATTGTAGCCAAAATGTACACAAAACAGCTGTTAGGCAAAATTGAGGATTGGATTGTTGATAAAAACTTGTTAGTGGAAGAACAAGCAGGTTTTAGATCAGGAAGATCCACAATGGATAATTGTTTTATTTTACATCACCTTATTACAAAGTATATGTCTGAAGGAAAACAACTCTTCACAGCATTCATAGATCTCAGAGCAGCGTTTGATACAATTAACAGGGATATTTTGTGGAGCAAATTGCAGATTTAAATATGGAGCCAAGACTCCTTTATTTGCTCAAGGCCCTCCATACAGATACTTGTCTTAAAGTGCGTATTGGAGCCAATGGTGCACTGACCAAGAAAGTTAATGTGCATAAAGGAGTTAGACAGGATGTATTTTAGTCCAACTTTATTTAACTTATATGTTAATGACATCCCAGGTTCTCTCTTCAACAACGGCCCATACACACAAGATAGGTAACACATTCCTCAATGTCCTCCTCTATACCGATGACATGGTTCTGATCGCCCATTCACAGGTTGGTTTGAGACGGCTTTTACAGAACCTAGCTAATTACTGTTCCCATAATGACTTAGCCATTAATAAAGATAAATCTAAGGTGGTGGTATTCGAGAAAAGGTCCAAAAATATAATTGGTTCCTGGAAGGAGTCCCTATTGAACAAGTTAGCTCCTATTTATATCTAGGGTTGTCCTTTTTAAACACAGGGAAATGGACAAATCATCTTAGAAGAAACAAACAGAGAGCTATGGTCAACTCTAACATACTCTATAAACTGATAAACTATAACCACCCTTCCAGTATATCCCCTATTTTAAAAGTTTATAAGGCCAAAATCATGCCTAGTCTATCCTACGGGGCAGAATTGTGGGGTCAAATGAAAGTACCACTTTTGGAGCAGGCACAGAGCTGCTTCTTAAGGAGGATACTAGGAGCAGATAGAACACACTGGCTCAAGCAGTGAGAGCAGAATTAGGGGCACATTCTATTCAGTGCCAGATTTTGATCAAAGTTTTTAACTACTGGCTAAGGATCCTCAAAATGGACCCAGGAAGACTCCTAAGCTTTGCTTAGATGAACAGTTAGATCTTCAGCATTCAAATTCCTGGATATGCCAGCTGTTCCAACTAATGCACCAGCTTGACTTTTCCCCGTCTTATTTATTATCTTGTGGACACTCAGCACAGGAAATATTAAAACAAAGAATTTTGGACATCAGTGTCCAAACAGATATAGCTCTGCTGGCCGTTTCGAAGTCTCTAAATTGGTTAGCCAAAAATAAAACTATATTTGGTCTAGAAAAGTATCTTAGACTGAACCTAACACAGAGACAGAGAATAGCTTTCACCAGAGCTAGATTTGAACAACTTAATTCTATGGTAAGAATAGGACAGTTTCGAAAAATTCCATACCATGAAAGAACATGCATCTGTGGTGCATCAGCCATAGAGGATATTGTGCATATACTGTTTGATTGCTGTATATATACCAAGGTGAGATCTCAATACTTACAACCACTTCTGGTTAGAATGACCAATTGAGATCCAACTGTTAAATTGACCTATTTTCTTTGGAGAGAATTCACACTCAGTCCACAGGATTGCAAAATTTATTATAAAAGCTGCCTACCTGAGAGATCTTTTTATCACACAATATAGGGTCCCCTGTCATGGCGATGAGCTTATTTAAATGTTAGGACTGAATTTTTATATTTGTTATTTTATCTTTCTTGTTTACCATGTATTTTACTTCTTATATCAAACTCACTATTTATTAAGTTTAAGTTTATATATTTTAATTATTTTAGTTAATTTTATATGAGCTGAGTCCATTTGTATGTAATTTTTATATCTGTATTTTTGTATTATGTATTATATTTTTATTGTTGATATGGTCAGTTGACTAATCAATAAACGATGATGATGATAATGATGACGATGATGATGGTGATATGGTTTAATTGGTGAAATATTATTTAATTGGCAAGATAAAATAATTGGCTTTGATATCAAACGCACCCTACTATGGCTGTATAGCCAGACTGGCCAAGAGGAAAGGACTGGTTGAACATGTGCACTGAGAATTAGGCCAGAAAACAGCTCATAGGCATGATGAGGTCATAGTTAGGAAATAACTAGGAAACTAGGGAGATATAAATCACCTTGCCATCAATTTCATTACCCTCAAACCCATCCAAAAACATTGAACTATTAAAAAAAATTAGTCCCTTTTGTCACCTAATGCTAAAACCATCAGCTCATTCTAGACTGCATTGTCCACTCTGCGAGGTCTATTGTTTACTTGGCCAGAGACCTATTGGTACACATGCCCTCTAGGTATATAAAACTCCCCAGTTTTGATCAGCTAGCTCATAGTACAGTGATTGCTGGTTGCCACTCACATTGATTAGCAATTATGTATTGTCATCACAGGTAGACTCCTGAGTCACCCACATTTTGGGGTAACAAGATCTGTAGTTCTCCTTTCAAAGTTTCATTTTTTCATGTTGTTTCTTTGACTGTCTTTTTCTCTCCCTTGCAAATTAGTGAATTGGTTGTGCTTCGAAGAACGATGCTTCAGGTAAGGCTTTGGAGTTTCCTGATTTGGAATTTGTTCAGGAGGGAGTTGTCTTGTATATCAAGTGCTCCAAGAAGAATCAAATTAGGAAAGAGGCCATCCTGCAATTGGGGTTTAGTTATGATCTGACGTTCTGTCCTATGCATGCCCTGCAGTATGTGTTGAACTCACGGACCATCATTGAGTCTGTTACTCTGTCATGCTAAACATTTGCCTCTTACCAGATTTCAATTCTGTACAGTGATTTTGACGGCATTGCAGCTCTTGGGTCTGGGAGGGGCTAAGTTTTGTACCCGTCCATTTAGGATTGGGGCTGAATGGAACAGATGATATAATAAGGAAAATAGATACACAGAAGTGAGAGAAACTATTGATAAAATATTCCACACTTTGGGTAATGGTTACTAAAATTTCTCTTTAAAGTCATTGATGGGTATTGGGGGGGGGAAGGGGGACTGTTAAAGTAATATACAAATATTTTAATGTGGAATATCTAGTGAGTTATAATATTGTTTGCTCAAAAATTTAAAAGAAAAAAAAAGAAGAAAAGATGATATAATAAGGGTAATGCAGAACAAAATACGTCAAGAGTAGTACAGAAATGCCATGATTATTAAAAGTCAATATGTGTTTCTTAAAAACCCGTACATGCCAGACTAATCTTCTCTCTCTCTCTCTCTTTTTTGAGTTGTGGATATAGCATATGTAGACTTTTGTAAGGCTTTTGACAAGGTTTCCCATGATATTCTTGCAAACAAGGTAGTAAAATCTGGACTAGAAAATGCTACTATTCAGTGAATTTGTTACTGGTTGACCAACAGAACCCAAAGGGTACTCACCAACAGCTCCTCTTTATCCTGGAGAGAAGTGACTAGTAGGGTACCACAGGGTTCTGTCCTGGGCTCAATGCCATTCAGTGTCTTTAACAATAACTTGGATGAGGGAATAGATGACATTCTTATTAAATTTGCATACGGTGCCAAATTAGGAAGGATAGCTGCTACTCCAGAGGACAGGATCAGAACTCAATTAGAGAGCTGGGCCAAAACTAATAAAATGAATTTCAACAAGGAGAAGTGTGAGGTACTACACCTGGGCAGAAAAAATGAAATGCACAGACATAAGATGGGTGACTCCTGGCTTGACCACAGTATATGTGAAAAAGGTCTCAGAATCTTAGTAGACCACCAGCTGAGCATGAGTCAACAATGTGATATGGCAGCTTGTATATCCCTGCCATATCACACTGAACTAATCTTGTCAATAAAACACCATTACAGGTTTGTATTAGGATCACCATAAGTAAGAAACGACTTGAAGCCACAGAACAATAACTATATTGGTAGTTGCTCTTTCGCCAGACATAAAAATGAAGAACTAGAATAAGATTCTGGGCAACTCTGGATTTTCCTGTTCCATAAGATTTTTATGCTGTAGTACAAAAAGGCTACTTTTATCCTTGTTTGCATTGGAATGCAGGCAGAAATTTGACAATTGTTCCAAACTGACCATTCATGTGGAAGTCTAAGCAGAAAATGCAAATTTCTTTGTATAAAATCCAATTCTGTAAAGTTTACCAGTGGAAGAGTTTTCTTACATTTTCCATTTATTGGGAAATATTGCCATCTACCAGCCATGAGACAGCAAATCTTCAGCTGGAAATAGTGCAGTATTTATTTACACAGTTTTACTGGTGCATACACTCAAATACATACACTTTCATGGAATTCTGGCTATATGACTGTATTAACTTTGGCTGAAGGCTTGAAACTAATTTCAGAAGCTTTCATAAATTTGCAGGAAGTACCTTTCCTCTTCTATTTATATTCAGTATTATTGTTCACTTTATGCATTAAAACAAATAAATAGAAATGCGTGTTAACTTTGCTTCCTCCAGCTATTTTCTCCAACCAAGTAGGGCAGGAAAGCATTTGAATAAGACTGTGTAAAAGGCAGTCCCACAGTTTAATTACTCTTTTTAGACAAAGCTATCACTCAGTGTGTGTCCTGTGAAATTTTCTGGCCCAGAGCATAGGCTATAGCAAAGTAAACAAACAGAGCAAAGACAGCAAGTGTCCATGAGAGATGCAGATCTTGTTGTTTTCTTCATGAGTAATGAACTGGTTGACCACACCGGTGTGGAAAAAAACTGTGATATTCCGGTACACCATGGCCTTCCAAGCTGGCAGAACATGACTACAGAGATTCATTTGGCAGGATAAGAGAATCTATTAAATGGGCTTTCCAGAGAAGGTAGGATATAATTTTTAGTAACACCACTCCAATCTTCATTCTGCCAAGACAACCCACATAGAGAAATAGGCAACCTGTCTTTCCTTATAATCTGAAATATATGTGACCCATAGTGCTACTGTCAGGTGTATTTGTAACTGGCTGACTGATCAAACCCAAACGGTGTTCACCAATAGCTCTTCTGCATCCTGGAGAGAAGGATTCTTCATGAGCCCAGTGCTATTCAGCACCTTCATCAATGATCTGGATGAGAGAATAGAGGGCATTCTTATCAAATTTGCAGATAACACCAAATTAGAAGAGGGGTAGCTAATACCCCAAAGGACAGGATCATAATTCAAAATGATCTTAACAGATTAGAGAGCAGTACCAAAACTAAAAATATGAATTTCAACATGAAGAAATGTAAGGTATTACATTTGGGCAGAAAAAAATGAAATGGCCTGATAAAAGATAGGTGCCAGCTATTTTGACCACAGTACATCTGAAAAGGATCTAGGAGTCTTAGGCCCTTTCCTCCCGGGGGGGGGAGCGAAACGGGGCCGCGCACGCAGGGGCGGAGCTTACCCGCGAGCAGGTTGCTCCGTCCCTCTGAAGAGTGCGGATCCGCCGTTCCAAACGCTGCCGAATTTCAGCGGCGCTCGGCGGCGCTCGGCGGCTCCCGGTGGCGCCCGGCGGCGCCCAAAATGGCGGCCGGCAGCTTCCGGCGGCGCTCCGCCAATTAGGACGGAGCGCCAGCTGGAAGCCCGCCCCCGGGCAGATCTGCAGGGGTGCGCTGCCGCGTCTCTGCAGTTCTTGACCGGGGGCTGCTGGGTAAGTTTTATAAAAACCACTTTTGAGGGTGGTTTTTATAAAACTCACAGTGCCACCCCCGGGTCTGCGCTAGAACAGTTTGAGGTTTAGAACCTCACTTTTTTTAACTGCTCTAGAGCAGACCCCGGTGAAGAAGACCTCCTGGAGAGGTCGCTCTAGCATGGGCAATATGCCTATGTGGAAATGGCCTTAGTTGACCACAAGCTGAATGTGAGTCAGCAGTGTGATATGGCAGCTAAAAAAGCCGATGTACTTCTGGGCTTCATGAATAGGAGTATAATGTCCAGATCAACAGAAGTGATAGTACTGCTATATTCTGCTTTGGTCAGACCTCACATGGAATACTGTGTACAGTTCTGGGCACCACAGTTCAGGAAGGATATTGACAAGCTGAAATGTGTCCAGAGGAGGGTGACCAAGATGGTAGAAGACCTAGAAATCATGCCCTATAAGGAACAGCTTAGGGATCTGGATATGTTTAGCCAGGAAAAGAGAAGTTTGAGAGGGAACATGGTAGCTATGTTTCAATAGTTGAAGAGATATCATCTGGAAGATTTAGCAGGCTTGTTTTCTCCTACTCCAGAGACTAGGACACAGAGCAATGGCTTCAAACTTCAGAAAAAGAGATTCCATTGAACCATTAGGAAGAATTTCCAGGTGGTAAGAGCAGTTCGACAGTGGCATGCACTGCTTCAGAGTGTGGTAGTCTCCTTCTTCGGAGTTTTTTAAACAGAGGCTGGATGATCATCAGTCAGGAATACTTTGATGGCATATTCCTGTATGGCAGGGGATGGACTCAATGGCCTTTGAGGTCTCTTCAAACTCTATGATTCTATGTGTATTTTGCAGGGAAAATGGAATTTATCTTTCCTCCCTTAGGTGTTCAAGTCAGGTGTCAAGCGCTACCTTGATCACCACAAAAGCAATGTGCAGAAGCAGCAGAAGGTGCAAGTTACTCTGGAGTTGGTCCCTTTAGCTGAAGTAGCCATCCTAATTTGGATGACCCCTAGTATTTGGGAAAGCAATGAAGACAGGAAACAAAATGAACACAAACAAACACAAACAGTTTTAAGTTTGTGGTGGTACCTTATAGCTCTTTGTTTCAGCAGTGGGTAGCTGTGACACTTGAGATGCTTTTGCTTTATAACTCCCATCAGCTGCAGTTAGTGGCAAGTAACTATGGAATCTGCACTGCATAGATGTCTGTAGATAATTTTTGTCCTTCTGCATTGGTGTGATTTTTTAATACAAAGTACTAAGTCCAGTTTTAGTCCCAGCTCTAGTAGACAACTGGACTGGGACTTGTCAATCACCACTTACATCCCACTGATTTTAATGGATGTACTCTATTTGGAACTAACAATCTGAACAATCCTCAGCTTCCATCTTCTCCTGGCCACTATATGATGCTGTTATGTTCTGCTAGCTGGCATACAACAATGCAGGACAGGATTGTGTACCAGCTATTGGATCATAGCAAGAGACAATCCTGACCCACTAAATGGCTGTAAGGAGAAGGGCAGGAAAAAAAGTGAAACTAAGATATAGGGGTAGAAGTACTATTTCAAACCTTGTGGGGGACAGAAGAGGGGCTTCAGGAGCATTCTTATCTTTGGGGTTTCTTGATGCTGGAGAAGCCCATCCCCACTCCCACTGCATCTTTGAATATCTTTTCATCCCTACTCCCAAGGCTGTTATTGCAGCTTTCAACCTCTCCAATTTTTTTGTTCCCCTCTTCCAAAAGAAAGGGATTCTTGCTTTCATACCAGTTAGAGACTGTCCCTACACTATTTTTTGTATATCCACCTGTTCCCAGTTTTCCTTTTTGTTGGGCATTTACTGTAGTCTGTGTGGTCCCCTGGGGTGCTTAAGGGAGAAAACCTGCTTGCAGTTCTGAAGGAAATGGCCAGCCCATTCCAGATGAACATCCTCATCCAGGAGAAGGCAAATTGCTAACTATTGGGCAGCATGCAGCCTGACAGACAACAAAGTGTGCTCATCTGCTGCCTCTGGTCCTCTCTCTGCAAAAGCTGAGAGACACTTGCTACTTGAAATAGTTAGAATTGCTTGTCACACCTTGGTGTAAACAATCTTCTGCTTCCTGAAGCAGCCAAGACATTCCTACAACTTCTCACCTCACTCACAGTAGTTCTTGCTTAACTTTCTCCTTGTTTGTTCTCCCTCAGTCTCTAGCAGCAATCTTGTTGATCCCTTCAAACATTCTCACTCCTTCTGTCCCTTTTGTTTGAATCCCTTTTAATCCTCTTTGCTCAACTCCCTTCAGCAGATCCTTGCTTTAAATTCTCTTTACTCAACCTGCTTTGACAGAAATCTTGTTGGTCTATCCAAACATTTGCACGCCTCTGTCTTTGAAAGAAAATAGATTTTTTAAAAGTAGTCACATGTGCCTGAATGCAGTCCCTAGCTTACCACAGTTGCTCACTCCTGCTCTAACCACTATACAATGCTGGATTATCTATGTTTCCCAGTACTCCATCTACTGACTCATCTGCTATAAATGTGCTGTTCATGTGTGTCCTCAAGTCATTTCCAAATAGACTTATAGAAACATATACCGTATTTTCCGGCGTGTAAGACGACTGGGCGTATAAGACGACCCCAACTTTTCCAGTTAAAATATAGAGTTTGGGATATACTCGCCGTATAAGACTACCCCTTTTCCAACGCACACCAAATAAAAAATAAAAAAACATCAGATTTGATTTCAATATGGTAATTTTAATTCAAATGCTTATGACATGCAGGTACTTAGCAGGAAAACTGCCACTTATAAACATAAGGCTGTTTGTCATCAAACATGTAAACATAAAACAGTGCAAGTGGATTAAACTTTTCCTAATTCATTCTAAAGTTGAAAGGAAGGATAAGACAATAAACTCATGGGAGCTGCCATGCTGTTTGTTTTCTAAGCTGTCAACCAAACTGGAACTGATGATGATAGGAGGAAGATAACAAACAATAGAGAGAGAGCAAGTGCTGGGCAAGTCCCTGGCGAGTTAGCAAGCTACAGTATTTTTACAGGTTTTGCTGGCACAACAGCTTCCCTTTAAAAGCCTTCAAAATCCTCCTGTTCATCATCCGATGTCGTAAGTACATCAATGACATCTTGTGATACATTTGTAAGGCAGTCATCGTATGGATCGAATTCCGTATCAGATGGTGTGGTCTCAGCTTCGGCTTCCTCTTCATCTTGCCACAAGTAGTTGTCCTCCATACCATCTAATGAATTTGATATGCCACACTTCTTGAAAGACTTGATTACTGTTTCTGCATCAATATCATTCCAGGCTTTTATGACAAACTTGCACAAAACATCCAACTGTGGAGCACGCATGTTTCCTCCTTTTGTGAATGACTTTTCACCGCTAACCATCCATTCATTCCACTGTTCTCGAATGCGATCTTTAAATGGCTTGTTTAGGCACACATCCAGTGGCTGTACCAACGATATCAATCCTGCAGGAATAACTGCCGCATCTGTGTTTAGTCTTGCAAGCCTTTGCTTGGTGCTGGAAGTTAAATGAGCCCTGAACATATCCCACACCAGTAGACTACGTTTTTGAATAAGTCCACCTGGTCGCCTGCTCCATACATTATCAAGCCATAGCTTTACCCCTTCTTCATCCATCCAGCCTTTTTCATTCACATGTACAAAACAACCAACAGGGAACTTGAGTTTTGGCATTGTTTTTCTTTTAAAAATAATCATTGGTCTCAGTTTGGCGCCATCAGCTGTGCATCCTAGTACCACTGTAAAACTGGACTTCTCATGTCCTGTTGTTTTAAGTAAAATTGTTTTTTCACCTTTTTGATGGACAGTTTTATTTCCAACCATGTCAAAATTCATTGGAGTTTCATCCATATTTCCAATACTACATAACACATAGCCATGTTTAGTGCGCTGTTTTATTACGTATCGATGGAAACTATTTAGTTTGTTATCAAGATCTGCAGGTAATTTTTGGACAATTTTTGTCTTTTGCCTCAGTACCATATTATGCCTTGCCATGAATCTAGTACACCAGGATACAGTGGCCTTAAATCTGTTGCTGTGATCTGGGTTAGATTTGGCCCACTGAAGTGCAAACAAACGTATTTGATTTCGTGTCACTACATAACTGTTTTGGCGATGCTCGTTCACCATGTCAGCTACATGTTTTTCAAGTTCTGGCCAATGTGGGGTGCCTCTTCTTAATGCACACTTACCCCTTGGCATACTCTTTAATGCTTTTTCATTTGCTTTCCAGTCCCGAACCATCTTTTCTGTTACTCCATATTGTCTTGCAGCAGCGCAGTTATTATGTTCCATGGCAAAGTTTACAACTTTAAGCTTGAAACTGGCTTCATATTTCTTTCTTCTTGCTGGTGGAGCCATGTTGGGGTTTTGACTGTTGGACATTTGTATACTGTACTGTATGTACTGGTGCTATACTGTATGAACAGGTACTGATACTGGTGCTGTACTGTATGTGGTACCCAGTATACAACAACCAGCCCGATGTACCTTACTGGCAATTGGCTGGTTGTTGTATACAAAGTCTGCTTGGACTGGTCAGCTCTCCCTGCCTGCCCAGCCCTCCCTGTCTCCAAGACTATCAGAGTGGTAGATCTCGCTCCTGAGGACTGCAGTGAATCTGAGAGGCAGAGAAGGAGGTACGGTAATAGGATATAAGGGCGGGCCAAATGGGTGAAAGAGGTGTGTTTTCTGGGCACAGCGCTGCTCTATGGCCCTTTTCGCAGCGCTGGCTCCACCCCATATCGTCCTCTCCTCCTCCTCCTCCTCCTTCCCGGCGGTCCTCTGCCTAGCAACAGGAGCAACTCTGGCCAGCCTCCCTCCCTCCGTGGCTGCTGATAGGCTCACCCGATCCAGGAAACTCGGATGCCCCAGTCACTGCGAATGATGTGTGAGCCTTCGCCAGCACCCCGTTGTCCGGAGGGAGGGAAAGTGGAGCCGGCGCCCTGGAACGCCTCTTGGTGGGATTTAAAATATATGTATATATATATATTATTGCGCATCTTTCATTAGGAATTCCTAAAATGAGCACATGGCAGCACAAGCCACTACTCTATGCCTGTCTCTGGGTGGTAGACCCCCAAAGGTCTGGGGAAAAACAAGCAGATCTTACAAAGCCTGACATCTCTCCATCTGCTTTAGGCAATGTTAACCAACAATCATTACCCTTCAGCTACAGAGAGAGGTATTAAGTAAATGCAAATGTCTAGAAAGGTCAGACTTTCCAAACCAGCCGTGTTCCAGCTGAAACTCTACATGTTTATCTTACAAGAGCCTGGCGAAGGAGGAAGCGGTGGAGGAACCAGAAAGGCCGCCTGGCTCCCATTCTCGGGGGGGGGCGTGCCACTGAGATCCTCTCCTCTCCTCCTCCCTCACCGCCGTCGCTCCGGAGGAGCCAGCAGCCAAGCGCCGGGCTCGCATCCTTGCAAAAAGGGGCAGCCTCGCCAACCCCGGGCGCTTCCTGCCAGCCTCGCTGGACTTTTGAGCAAACTTGAGCCTCTCACTCCCTCCTTCCCTTCCTCACCCCCTTTTAATATCCCTCCTCCTCCTCCTTTCCTGGGAGGATGTCCTCTGGGCAGAGCCAGGAGGCAGCAGCAGCTGCGGCACCCTAGCCAAGCGAACGAGTGAGCGAGCGAAGTTTCAGCAAGGCGGGCGCAGCGCGGTGCCCCCTTTCCCTCCGTTCCCTGGGCCCCCCATCCTCTTCCACCGGCGAGGGAGGGAGGGAGGGAGGGAGCGGCACCCCCCCTCGCCCTCCTCAGCTCTCGCCCACTTTCCCCTCGCTGGCCTCTTCTGTCTCTGCTGGGGCTGGGAAGGAAACAAAATGCCTGCCCAAGCCACCGCAGCTGCTTCCACTAAGGTAAGCAGAGGAGGAGGAGAGGGAAGGGGGCAGTGCCCCGCGCCTGGCTCTTTGGGGCTGGGGGGGCTGGGGGGTGGGTGCCCGGAGGGGACGAGGGCGGGGGAGGCCGGCACCGGTCCTTGCCCCCCACGCGCCCCGCCGGCCTAGAGGAAGCCCTCCCTTCCCTCCTCTCTGCCAACTTGGCCGGACTCTTCCCCGCTTCTGCCCTCCCTCCCTCGCACGTGCACGGTGGCGGCGGTGCTGGTGTATCCATATTGCATCCCCCAGCTTCTGCAGCGCTCCCTGGCCTGGGAACTGGAGGTGGAGGTGGGGGCGGAAGCGGGGAGGCAGCGCGACTGGCGCTCGTGCGAGGGGAAAGAGCGGCTAGCGCAACAAGCCTCTGCCAAAATGCCGCTGCTCCCCCCGCCTCAGCGCTCCCTGGCCTGGGAGCTGTAGGCGGAGGTGGGGGCAGAAGCGGGGAGGCAGCGCGACTGGCGCTCGTGCGAGGGGGAAGAGTGGCTAGCGCAACAAGCCTCTCCCAAAACGTCGCTGCTTCCCCCGCCTCAGCGCTCCCTGGCCTGGGAGCTGTAGGCAGAGGTGGGGGCAGAAGTGGGGAGGCAGCGCAACCGGCGCTCGTGCGAGGGGGAAGAGCAGCTAGCGCAACAAGCCACTCCCAAAACACTGCCGCTTCCCCCCAGCGTCTTCAGGTAAGTGCGCAGCACCAGCCTTGGTGCTTTCATACGGTTGCCGCATACGGCGGGAATGCGGCTGCGGCCATTTTTGAGCTCCTCCCACCATATGCGGAGACCGCAAAGACGACACCCGGCGTATAAGACGACCCACGACTTTTGAGAAGATTTTCTTGGGTTAAAAAGTCATCTTATACGCCGGAAAATATGGTAGTCTTTTCCTTTGGTTTACAGCAGTGGTTCTCAACCTGTGGGTCCCCAGATGTTTTTGGATTTCAGCTCCCAGAAGCCCTGAGCATTGCCCATAGTGGCTGGGGCTTCTGGGAGCTGAAGTCCACAAACATCTGGGGACCCACAGGTTGAGCACCACTGGTTTACAGGGAGGGGGCATGCAGCAAGACTGGAAGCCAGTTATCTGCCCTTAGCACCCTCTTTGGATTGGCCAAAATGCCATAAACATGAGAGGAAAAATAAAGAAGTGTCTGGAAGTCCATTTCTATTTTTGAAAAATAGATATTGGAGGGAATAGCATCTAATGCAGTGGGGTGCTGCAACCTGTTTGAAAGGTGAATTGCTGCTTTTGGAGTGTAAATGAATAAAAGTTGCAAAAACAGCGCTGGGAGCTAAATATATCTCTTGGCCCACCACTGGTTTAGCATAAATGAAACAACATGTGAATCTAGAATAAACCAATTAGATTTCTTCAGTTCAGGGAACCACATTTAACAGCAAATTTCTTGAACATAAAGAATACTATTGTATTTTTTCATAATATTATGTGCAGCTGAGGACAGCCAGAAGAAAAACAGAAAAAGAAACTTGGAAGAAAGAACTCATCAGATAATCCCAGTTTTGTGTGCTGCCACTGTTACTGCCTTTGGCATAATATAATTTCCCAAATGAAAAGTGCAAAACTGTAAACTTATCAGGAAGAGAGTAATCACTTTGTCTTGCCTTAAGAAATGAGAAATCATCACATGAGCACAGATACATGTCTCACATGCAGTATAATCTGTAATTATAAGCAAATCCTTGAATATTTTCTTGCATTAATACGTGATGGAATAATCCTCCTAATCCCAGCTGTAGGAGGAGGCTGTATTAACATCTCTAATTTTCTTTTTGAATGGAAAAATATGTAAAATCAATGATAATGTTCTAAAAATCACAAAAATTAACATAGGCTGTTGATACAGAAGAAGAGTCTCCAATGTTACTACAATCTCCTAACTTTCATTAGCACCAGACTTACTTTGAAAGCTGAGTGTAAAGATTAAAAAATTAAATCTTTTTAGTTTAAACAAATCATGGTAGGTCAAGGAAATGTATTCTGTCTCAAGAGCTAGCAATACTGAGTTAAGCTGCAACTGATGGCACAGCAGTGGTGTAGTAAAGCCAAGGCTCACAGGCTCAGAGGGCCAGGACTTTTGGATTAGACACTACAGTTACATTTTCTGAGAGCATCACCCTCAGATTACCTGTTCTTGCTGATATTAGCTGAAATCCTTACAGTATCTGATAGAGAAGAGTTTTCAGTAATAGATTGTTGTGAGCTATCTCTGTTATCCTGCAAAGTTATTTCAGGGTAGCTTGGTCTTGAATGGGCATGCAGCTGCTGGGGTATTAAGAAAACCCAGCCATCTCATGTTTGTTGGAGTGCTGGTCCCTGTTCCACAGTACTCACCAGGCAAGTCTGCTGTGACCCACTGGCGAATTAGGAACCCCATCAGAGGGCTTATTGAAATAGGAACCCCATCAGAGGGCCCCCTTTGCCCAGTGATGTATTTAAGTCTTTTACTCCAAGTCTCAAGTCAAGTCTCAAGTCTTTGCCTTCAAATCTCAAATCAATTTTCAAGTCCTTGAAGATACTTTCAAATCAAGTCTCAAGTCAAGTCTCAAATCTGAGAGCCAACTTTATCCTCAACCTATAATCAAATAGGTTGTCAGAGTCAAATAAAGCCAGTTTTAACAATTCAAGCAGAGCTGGCCTTCCACATTTGTGATTTTGCCACCTGCAGCTTTGGTAGTGGGAAATAGGATCCTTCTTACTCCCCCTTCCCAAAGCTGGGGCTTTTGTGCCAATGGGTATGCAGCGTCGGAATTGGGGAATGGGGTCTCTCTTACTCCCCCTTACTGAAGTTTCAAAAGCTTTAGAATGATCCTTCCTCCTCAAGCCTGTTGCCTAACACATTTGCTGTTCCCCTTTGAGAAACGCACCCTGAATCCTAGGGGTGAGTCTTGTCTTCTGCTCTTAGGAGAAGTTTTAGAAGGCACCTCCAATATGCAGCAGAGACAGACTGCTGAGCAGACTTCAAGCCTGCCTCAAGCCCGTTGTCTAACCCATTTGCTATTCCCTCTGAGAAATTCATCCACACTTTGGGCTTGAGACAGATTGTCATGTGACCAGTAGGCAAAAAGAGATGGAAGTGTTGTTCACAGTTGTAAGGTTTCTGGATGAATGTGTTGTGCTCCTGAGCCACGGGCAGCAAGTCAGTCACTAAAAATATACAAGTCTTGAGTTGAGTCAAGCCAGTGCATCATTTATTGTTGAGTCGAGTCCAAGTTGAGTAATTGGAGCAACTTAAGTCCAAGTCAGTTGACTCAAGTCTACATCACTGCCTTTACCTGTAGCTGATCCTGGCTGCTACATTACATAAATACTATAGGATTCAAAACAATGATGCTTATATAACTACCTTCATAATCTAAGAAGAAATATCTGCCCACAGAATGATAAATTAATGCATGCAGATGCTGCAAAATGCACTTCTAGAAAGTTTATGTAGTACAGTGGCTAAGATTATGATCTATGACCCAGACAATTGTTGATTGAAACCATCATTTCTATCTGTAAAGAAATAAGCTTTAGATAATCCATAATCTTTCAGTTTCATTTCCTTTCAGCCTCATAACGCAGGTTTACACTGATAATATAGGTGAGAATACATATATTCTAAGCAGTTTGGTGTTATTATTTGTTATAATATACCTAAATAAGTATTTCCTAAAACCATTAATTATATATTATTATCTCTATTATCTCAATTGCAGCATATATGTGTGCTGTCATGACTTGTTATCACCCCTTTTGAATTCACAACCAAATCCAAGCAAATTGTATAAAGAACATCTCTGAATGATTTCATCCTATGATTTTATTCTAGGTTGGAATAGGAATCTGAAGAAAGTTGCTAAATCAGTCATTCTGAATAAGACTCAGAATTTTTCCATACCTTTTTGTTTAATAATCCAACAAACTCATTTGAAGTATAGATGATGGTATGTGCAGGTCAGGCAACTGTATCTTTGATGTTAAGAATATATTTAAAAAAACACAATAAACTTTGGGGAATGAATAAATTATATACACACAAATAATAAAACAGATATAAAACACTATTAGATTGAGTTTTAAGAATAACAATTTCTGGAGGTATGTGGACAAGGATGTGTGATACCTCAAAGTATATATGTGAAGATTCTTAATATCAAAAACAACAGAACTTAACAGAAGGACTACATAGAAAGAAAGGGGATTCATTTTATAAATCTAAGAAAAAGAATAACAACATAAACAACCCAAAGACACTGAAACTTTGATAACTACAAGTTACCAAAACCAGCAAACAGAAAAATTGCAACATTATCCCAACAGCGGTTAATACGCAAATAAATCTTCAAAATTATTGGCTGAATTACAGAAAACAAGACAAGTTCAAACATTAATTTTGGTAATAAAATATAAAATAACTCAAATTTCACAAGAAATCTGAGACTGACTTCCGGTTCTGCAATGGCGGGGTAAGGTGAAACTTCTCGACAGTGGTCATTGAGAAGTTTCTTGCACCGAGTGACAGGAGTCGATCCATAAATTTATGGATTGCAAAAAACTCACTTGTTATAGTGAGATCGAATTTGGGGTTATGGAGATCCATTGCCTTCTTTGGACTGCAGAAAACCCATCTGTTGGTGTTTGATCCGGAGCGGAGAAGAAGAGAAGATCATGGCAGCCATTGTCACCTGGATGCAGCTGGTCCATTCCAGCACAAGCCCCACCGCAGAATTTTTAATGGACTAGATTGGAACCTTGGCGGGGGAGATCTGCTAAGATCAGACTGTACAGAGACTTAACAGCTACTGAAGTAAAATTTTAGAAAGAAGCCCATTTGTAAACTAAAATTTTCGGGGGGAACCATTTGGGACAATCAGATCTATAAAAGGACATTAACTTGTCAAGGGAGACATATAAACATTGGGAATAGAAAAAAAAGGAAAAAAAAACTCTCTAACAGTGAGAGAAGAACGTACTCACAGTTAAAAAAAAGAAGAAAAGTTACGAGAAGAGGGGTGAGGGAGAGAGAAGTTTTTTTTTTTTTTTCCTTTTGGCAGAGCAGCACGACGGAGACGAGGGAAATTCAAAAGCAGACTTTCATTTTCCCTTGTCTAGGTTTGGAATATAGTGAGACTGAGTTGAAGTGCTTTGCATTTGGAGGGAGTAGTTCCCACTCTTTGTTTGGATCTTTTCTTGGTATCTGAATATCAGATTAGAGCTGACTCTTTTTCTGTGGAAGTGGTTTAACCTCCTTTGTTTTGCTGCCTGGCTGTTTTACTACGAAGCAGAGTCGTACTCTGGGGACAAACCAAGATGGCGAAGGCTACAGTGCTCAGAAGGGGGGAGAGAGTCTGTGGAGGCTGAAGAAGAGGATTATGTTTGGTTGGCTAAAGTGAGCATAGAGAACTGCTTAATTTGGGGAAGACTGAGATTTCAGCAGCGGAAAAAGAAAAAAGAAGAAGATTGCTTAAGTACAGACTATATTATTGGTAACTATTTGTGACTAAAAAAAATAATAATTTAAATTATTCTATATTTAATAATTAATTAGCATCTATCTATCTATCTATCTATTACATGTATAAAGTTTCCTTTTTCTAATCCTTCCTCAATTAATTGATATAAATATCTGTTGTGATTAATAAGTGATTAATTGACAAGTAATAAGTAATATTTAATGATTTATCTTAAATATTTAATATTTAATAGAATATATAATAAAGAGTATTTAAGAGAAATTAAGAATTTTGGACGTATTAATAGAGCATAGATAACATATAAAAATTAATTTAATACATTGAATTAGATAAAATAGAGCTTTATATATAGATTTATAATTTATATAATTATATATTTGATTAGCATCGATTTTGATATTGAGCTGTATAGATTATTTATATTGGGAATTGAAGTGTTAAATAACAATAACAATAACAGATTGAAATAATAATAATTTGAATGAGGTAATGAATTAATGGAAAAAAGGGAAAAAGAGCGAAGATGGCTAAAAACAGAGAAGCTCATCAATAGAACTTGGATTAAAACACTTTGAACAAACCAGAACGACACATCAAGCCACTACCCCAAAGCAATCAGAACAAAACTTGGTGTTAGAAAAAATTTCCCGGGGATAAATTGGAAATGAAACAAGATAAAAGATTTGAGAACTGAATTGAAGCAAGATTTTAAGAGTGAGCTGAAAGAGATAAAGAGTACCATGGAAACCTTAACAGAGGAATTAAAAGGAACAGTGAAAAAGGAAATAGTTTGGAAGAAGGAGTTAAGAAACTGGAAGAAAGAGGTGAAGCCCTATAGAAGAACATGAACGAGACCAAGATGAAAAAGCCCTTTTAGAACTTAAAATTTGAGAAAACTGTTTAAAAATTAGAGGACTCAAAGAGCAGAAGAATAAAAATTTGAATGAAATTTAAATATGCATAGCAAATTTTATAAACCCCAAAGCAACAAATGGAATGGGAGACTGATAAAATTTTCAATTGGCCCATATACAATACAAAAAAAATTCCTAGAGATATAGTGGTTGCTTTTGTCAAGAAAACTACAAGGGAAATATAATCCAACAGAGTATGAAGAAGGCCTTTAAAAGAAGACGATAAACTTCTACTTTATAAGGACATTCCAGTGAGGATCCTTAAAAGAAGAGACTACAATTTCTTAACTATCCAGCTGAGAAGGAAAGGAATTCCATACAGATGGGCTAGATTAGAAGGATTATCCTTTCGCTTCAGAAATAAAACCTACAATATAAATTCAGTCCAAGAGGCAAAAGAATTCTTAAAGGTTTGACAAACATTTTCAAGAAAATAAAAGTTCTAGAAGTTTTGCAAAAGGATCAAGGAAAGAGGACCAAGAAGAGGAACCAGAAGGAGAAGGAGAAGTTTCAATCCCCTCGGAAGAAGAAGCAAAAGAAACAGGCGGAGAAGAAGAAGATCAAAACATAGAGGAAAAGACAAACTAATGGAGGAAGAAAAACAGAAAGATACTAAACAACAAAAGAGTGAAGAGAGAGAACCCAAACTACAAGAGAAGAAGTAATACTATCAAAAAAATATATATATATATATATAAAAGAAAATGAAAAATTTTAAAAAATCCTATCCTGGAATATAAAAGGCATAAGTACCCCGGAAAAGAGGAGAAAATATTTTACTTTTTGGGAAAGAAAAATAAAAATGCTTAAGTTAAAATTTAAAAAAGAAAAAAGCAAATTTGGTTCAAAATAAAAGATTTGGATATGAAAAGGGACATTAAAGGAGTAGAAATGGATTGGCAAAAAAAAAAAATAATTTTGGTAGGATTTTATGCACCACATAATGGTCAAGACAAATTCTATAAACAGCTGGAAGTAAAATACTAGAACATGATTGTGATCAAGTAATCCTCATGGGAGATTGGAATGGAGTGATAGATCCATCTTTGGACAGGAAATCAGACAAAGCAATTAAGAAAAATAAAGGGCAAGCTACCTAGTTCCTTCAGTGGAATGATGGAAACGATACAAGCTATAGATATTTGGTGTCATTTATACGGGAAAACCCCAAGAATTCACCTTTTTCTCAAAAAGACACACTTCATTCTCAAGAATTGATATGTTCTTTGCTTCAAAAACTCTGTGTAATTTGATTATCAACATGGAAGTACTACCAAAAAACTTATCAGATCATAATGTTATTTTGCTATCTCTTAAAAAACCCAAACAAGACTTTAGCTGGCGGTTGAACGAAAGGCTTCTCCAGGATAAAAGACAGTCAATAAAGCGAAAGAGACTTTACATTTATATTTTGAAGAAAACCAGTGGGGAGGAAAGAGTATCAAACCATTTGGGATGCAGGAAAGGCGATGATGGTGGTTTCTTCATTCAGCAAAATGCTATCTTGAATAGAAGAAGGAAAAAAGAAAATCCAGAAAATCAATGTTTTAATTAAAAAGAAGGAGGAGGAACTTAAAAAAAAGGAGATAAAAATGTCTTGAAGGAGATAACTGCACTTCAAAAACAATTAGAACTTGATTTGACAATGGAAATAAGTAAAAAAAAAATTGTCTTGGAAAAAGAATAATTTTGAATGGTCCAATAAACCAGGGAAGTGGTTATCACTTCGCTTGAGAAAAAAAAAACAAAAAGCACCTATTCTTAAAATTACAGAAGATGGAAAAATATATACAGAACCTGAGAAAAAAAAAAAAAATTGTGAAATTTTATTCAAAATTATATAAAGAGAAACAGGGTTAAAAAAGAAACCTCTGGAAATTTATAAATCCCCAAAAAGAATTTCGGAAAGCATAAAAGAAATTGAATTATCCAATTACAGTGGCAGAGATTGTTGAAGCAATCCGCTTAACCAAGAAGAACAAAAATGCTGGCCCAGATGGTTTCCCAGCAAAATATTACAAAACCTTCCAAGATGAAATTATTTTGCCGTTACAAGCGGCAATGAATGCAGTATTTGAGGGGAAGAACCAAAATCTTAGGGAAAGCCCATACAGCTTTGATACCAAAAGAAGATCGAGACCCCCTTCTAAATAAGAATTACCAGCCAATATCTCTATTGAATATAGATTACAAAATTTTTACATCAATATTAGTGAAAATTAAAAAATATGTTGAAGGATGTTATTGAAGAAGAACAGGCTGAATTTCACCAAAAACGTCTCAAGGATAATATGAATCATATTGGATATGATCGAAATTATGAACGCCAACCAGGAAGAAAGTTAGCATTGTATTCTTGGAATTGGAAAAGCCTGCGATAGTTAAACTGGGAATTCATGTTTAAGTTTTATCTACATATAAAGTTGGAGATAAATTTTTTAACATTAAAAAACGGTTTATAGTAATCAAACAGCCCAAATAATTGTGAATAGTGAGAAAGCCGAAAAAATAAAAATTTGTAGAGGGACAAGACAAGGATGTCCCCTCTCACCCCTCTTATTTATATTAAATATTAAATTTTGATCAAAAATATAAAATTGGATAATTCAATTCAAGGTGTGAAGGTAAAGTGCTATGAATTTTAAAAAAGCACGCATTCGCAATTATAGTAATAACAATGGAAGAGCCAATGAGAGGAGTTGAAAAATTTAAAAAAAATATTAAAGAAATTGGAAGAAGCCTTGGGATTGAAAGTAAATGAGGACAAATCAAATATTTTGACCAAGAATATAAGCAAAGGAGAAGAAAAAAATTGGGTGCATATTTAGGTTTTACAACGAACACCAAAAAAAAATATTGGGGGAAAACTTAACAAAAAGAACTTGATTTGTTTAAAAACAATTACGAGAAGGCTTGGAAAGAAAATTTAAAAAAAATCTTCAGACATGGAAAAAATTGAAATACCCCTTTGGGGGGATATTGTCAATAAAAATGTCAGTGCTCCCTAAGATACTATTTCTGTTTCAAACCATTCCTATAATTAGTAATGAATCTGTGTTTAAAAAATGGCAAAAAATTTCACATTTTATATGGAATGGGAAAAAAACCAAGAATCAAATATAAAATGCTATGTGATGCTAATGAGAGAGGTGGATTATCCCCTAATTTTAGACTCTACTTCCATGCAAGCTGCTTAGAATGGCTTCAAATGGGGGAAACTATCCAACAGTAGACTCTTGGCATTAGAGGGACCATTTAGCTTTTGGTTGGGATGTTATATTGGATATAATAAAGATATAATTCAAAGTGAATTTAACAATCATTTTATATGTCGACCAATATTAAAAATTTGGAAAAAAAACAGATTAAGAATATATCCAAAAAAATTTGTGGCTGTCACTGCAAGAAGCATTTTATAAAAGAGAGAATATATTGCAAAACAATGGATAACATATAAGGATTTAATAAAAACTTATGACGGCCCCATCAAAATAAAATCACAGGAAGAATTAAGAAAAGAAGGTATTAATTGTCATTGGTTATTACACAGACAATTAAATGAAAAAATAAAAATGGAACTGAAAATAAGTGGTTTTCAAAAAAAGACAACTTTTGATGAATTACTATTGGAGAAAAAAAACCCCAAAATTCTAAAAAAATATAAAATTCTGTTAAGATGGGACACTGAAAAAGAGGTCATCAAAGAGCCAATGATACGATGGGCACAAAATTTAGGCCATTCAATCGAATTAACAAATTGGGGAAACCCGGGAAAAGAAGATTGAAATTTACAGCATGCCAGAATCTAAAATGAAATGTTTACAAAATGCATTAGGTGGACCTCCCCCCTGAGAGATTGGCAAAGGTATATAAATGTTCTGATAAATGTTGGAAGTGCAAAAATGGAAAGGGGACGTTCTATCATATGTGGTGGACATACCCCAAAGCCAAAAATACTGGACGCAAATACATATGAAGACAGAAAAAATTCTGGGATTACAGTTCCAATTCACCACAAATGTATTTGTTGGGAATGCCAGAAAATGAACTGGAAAAAAAAATGATGAAATTCTGTTCTACATGACTGCTGTGGCAAGGATTAATTATGCCAAAAATTGGAAAAAAACCCGACATATCAATATAGAAAATTGGGAATTAAGTTTGTACAACATGGTAATTATGGATAAATACAACATTAATAAGAGAATTCTCTCTTAAAGTTTGTTAAAAAATGGACCCTCTTATCCAATTTTTTAAAAACAAATGGGGAGATTTGATGGTAGAAAGCTTTTTGTATTAAGGGAAGATATGTCAAAAAAAAAGAGAAAAAAACATATTTTAAGTATATTAGATATTGATAAGCACAAAGATATTAGGAAATTTTATAAAGATTAAAATGAAATTATACAAGGGACAATATCAGTAGAGCCTTGATGTAAGTAAATAAGAGAAACAATCCCCATGTATATAGCTTATGTGTTATACTAAGGACAAAATAGTCAGGAAGCCAGAGAGGAAGAGGAATGAATGGAACTGAAATGAAGAAGCTAGAAGGCAGGTAGGCAGATCCTAGGAAAACCAAATCAAGTATTACATCCATTATGTGTATATTAATATTATAATATGATAATATTACTATGATTTATTTATTATATTTAAATTGAATTTTAAAAATCTTCCTATCACATGAAAAATTTTCTGATACAGCTATGTACGTATGTTCTTTGTCTTTTCAAGTTTTATGTTTTACGTTTTAATAAAAATCATTAAAAAAAAAAAAAAAAGAAACTGAGACTGATTGAAAAAAAACATGGAAAAGAATCTAAAAATCTTAATTGACCACAAGCTGAACATGAGTCAACAGTGTGATAAAAGGAGCAAAAAAACCAATGCAATTCTGGGCTGCATCAACAGAAGTACAGTCTAAGATTAAGGGAAGTAATACCATTATATTCTGCTTCGGTCAGACCTCATCTGGAATACTGTGTCCACTTCTGTGCACCACAATTCAACAAGGATATCAACAAGCTGGAACATGTCCAGAGGCACGCAACCAAAATGGTGAAGGGTCTTGAAACCATGCCCTATGACGAGAGGGTAGGGAGCAAGGTATGTTTAGCCTGATCTAAAGAAGGTTAAGAGATGACATGATAGCCATGTTTAAAAATTTGAAGGGGTGTCATATTGAAGATAGAGCAAATTTGTTTTCTACTGCTTCAGACTAGAGCCATTTCCACACCACACTGTTATAGTGCTACTATTCCACTTTCAACATCCTGGGATTTGTAGTTTAGGGAGGGGCATTTAGAATTCTCAGCCAGAGAGCTCTTTGGCCTCAGTAAACTACAAACCCTAGAACTCCACAGGATGTTGAATGTAGAATAATAGCACAATAACAGTGTAGTAATGAAATGGCCTAAGATGTAGAGCAATGGATTTAAACTCCAGGAATAAAGATTTTAACTAAATATCAGGAAGAACTTCCTGATGACAAGAGACATTTGACAGTGTGATATGCTGCCTTAGAGTCACCTTCTTTGACATTTTTAAACAGAGGCTGGATGCCCATTTGCTGGGGTGCTTTGAGGGTGTGTTCTTGCATGGTAGGGGGTTGGACTTAATGGCTATTGTGGTCTCTTCCAGCTCTACGATTCTTTGATTCCATGATTCTAACTGTTTGAGCAATTTTACAAAGAATAATATATTACTTAGAATCCATCAATCAAATTAAAAAAAAAGTCATTCAAACATTATCACACCTAAAGTGTCAACTGAAAACTTGTAAGAATTGGAAGTACCAATAACAGAAGATAAAATTAAAGAAGAAAGAAAAAAAATAGTATCTCTAAAGATTTGCTCCAAGACCAAATGGTTTAGTATGGAATTACTCACCCATTGAATTACTGAATAGAATTATTGAATTACTCATTCTTCAGAAATTTATACCAAAATATAGAACAATGATAAATGACTGCAATAGCTGTTATTAAAATAATTTTGAAATCAAGAAAACAATCCTCAGGTATCTCAGTTCTATTGACTATTTCACTCTCTGTTAGTCAGAAGTTTGAAAAATTTTATTCATAAATAATTTCTTATGATCAGACTGAATTTATCAAGAACATTAGATGGCAAACAGATGAAAGAATTTATTGAGATATGTCAGAAATAATAAAAAGAAGTCCTTCCTTCCATTCTTTCTCTCTCTGTTTTTTTTTTGATGCAGAAAAAAACATTTAATAAAGTGGGAATATGGTTGGCCCCTTATCCATGGATACTGTATCTACAGATTCAAACAACCATGGCTTGAAAATATCTTTTAAAAAAACAACAAAAACAAGGAAGCTTTCATTTTGCCATTTTATATAAGAGACACAATTTTTCTAACCCACTGTACATAATGGGACTTGAGCATCCACAAATTTTGGAGTCCAGAGGAGGTCATGGAACAAAACCTTAGTAGATACTGAATTTGAAAGCAATTTTGAAGGAAATGAACTTGGGGGGGGGGGTTTCAACATCAAGAAGTTCATAAACAATTGTTTGTCAACATCTATTAATAATGACAAAGGGGGATTCAGCATCTGGTCACTTTAATGGCAAATGCAATTTAGCTAACTCCATAAGATTATGTACCCCTGAAGTGGTGTGCCTGACAGGGTTTCCCCTGTCAAGCAAGTGGGCTCCTTGAAACAGGGGCAGCTTGAAGACTCCTCATGAGCCAGGATCAGGTCCTGCAAAGTGTCTGCTCAGGTACAGAGCAGCCACAGTGAGTCTCCAGTCTCTAGGAGAATTGCTTCAGTGGAGCCAGAGTGGGCGGTTATTTCAACCCCCACATCCATTGCATTTCAGCGTCTGGACCTCTTGTATGTATATAATTTTCTTTGGTATATTTTTGTTCATGAAAACAATAGGCTCTCTGCTTGCTGCAGCTGTATTTGGCTATTGTCTTAAAACTCTCATGTGCTTGTATTCAGGAGACAGTACCTCTTCTTCTTTTTAATCACTATTGGCGTTATAGGAGAATAAGTTAAGTACTTAAGTTTTTTCTCTTTCTTTATGTACTTTTACCTTGGGATTATATATATATATATTTGTTTACGTGGATTTTTGAAACATTTTGGATTTTGATTCTGGACTATTTTTTCTTTGATCTTTAAAAGATGGATTGCCTTTCTTCTGATGTTGAGCTGTCTGTATTTTGTGGTTTTGGATGTGGATCAAAGTACTGGACTTATATTAATTACGTAATGGGAATTTTTACTACTAAGATAATTATATTGGATACTACAAAGATGGAATTGTTAAAATTATTTGCCCAGTCTGTCTGATGTGCCTTGTTATGCTAATTTTAACATCTCAGGAAAGCTTACAACTCTCCTGTTATCAAATCCCTTATTGGTGTCTTTTAGGGGACTTTAAAGGAGTAGTGGATCCATTAGTTGGTAGAAGTACAGGAAAAAGGATAAAGGAGAATCAGGGGAAGCTATCAAACGAATTTTTTGAAATAGTAGAAGTATTGCAGTTAGCAGATGTTTGGAGAATTAAAGAAGGGGACAAGAAAAGTTATACTTTCTTTTTAGATGCTCACCATTCACTCTCAAGAATCGATATGATTTAGATTTCAAAAACTTTGGTAAGTAAAGTGGGAAAGCTGAATAGCTAAATAGAACAAGCTCAAATGGTACTGAAACAGGTGAGGAAAAATTCTATTGGAGAATGAACGAATTATTATTACAAAATGATGACATAATGAATGAATCTAAAGAGAAAATTCAGGAGTACTTTGAACTAAATTTGGATAAAGGATTTGATACTAGAATAGTATGGGATGACAGCAAGTAGTAGAGTGTTGTTTATTCAGAAAAATTTGGAATGGAAAAAGAAAAAAAAGGAGAAATTGGGAAAAATTGCGGAAGAAATAAAATTAAAAGAATGTGAGTTGCAGAAGTACCCCACTAAGAATAAGAGTATGAAACAATTAAATATCTTAAGAACTAATATGTTGTTATTAGATGAGGTCAAATGGAAATTGGAATTTGATAAACAGAAACGTTTTGAGTGTGCAAATAAACCAGGGTGGTGGTTAGTTTATAAGGAGAGGAAGAGAATTGCTAAAAGAGGAATAGTAGAACTGAAAATGGGGGATAGAATTGTATCAAAAGAAAAAGAAATTAATGATTTGTTCTATAATTATTTTAGTGCTTTATATAAAAAACAAGCCTCTTTGGAGGATCAAATTGGGGAAACATTCCTAAAATTTCAGAAAGGTTAAAAATATGTTAAATGAAGTGATCTCACTAGATGAAATAAAAGAAGCTATTAAAAGACTAAAAGGAGGAAAAACGCCTGGGACAGATGGCCTATCAGCCATTTACTATAAAATATTTATTGATGAATTAGCTCAATCTTTATGGAGAATTATGAATGACATTCTTCAAAATAGTAGAACAGTAGAATTCCAGAGACATGGCAAAAAGCAGCTATTATTTTAATACCTAAAGAAGACCACAACCGAAAATTAATTAAAAATTACAGACCTATCTCTTTGCTAAATGAGGATTATAAAATATATGCTGGAATTTTAGCAAATAGATTAAAAACCTACCTTGAAGAATTTATTCATGAAGATCAAAATGGCTTCCTCCCAGGATGGCAAATAAAAAATAATATTAGAATTGTTATGGATGTAATGGAATATTTAAATTACCATAATGATGTAAAAGGAGCATTATTTTTTTTAGAGACAGAAAAAGCCTTTGATAATTTAAATTGGACTTTTCTTCTTAAATTATGAAAGGAAGTAGGAATAGGGGAGAACTACTATAGTTGAATTAGAGTGATATATGGAAATCAAAAAGCTAAATTGAGAATAAATGATAGTGAATCAGAATATATAATAACTCAAAAAGGTAGAAGGCAGGGATGTCTGCTCTCTCCATTATTATTTATTTTAGCATTGGAGATATTGTGTAGAGAAGTCAGATTGGGCATGAGGATTAGATGAATAAGGGTAATTAAAGAAGAATTTAAACTTCAAGCTTTCATGACTATTGTTGTGTTTATATCAGCGGACTCCCAATCAAATGTAGTAAATTTATTTAAGATGATATGGGTGTTGCCCTGACTTCTGGGGTTCCCCTGAGTGACTCCTTGATTTGCTCCAAAAATGCAAAGACTGGGGGAATTAGTGGAGCACTGGCCATAGCAGAACGAGGGGTAGGGTAACCCAGCGACACCTTCAACCCAATTTTTACAGTAAAGAAAATGATCATTTGATTGCAAAAATATATACATTAATGTTACTTTATGTGAATAAGGATGAATTAGTTAAACAATATATGATAAAATGGGCAAAAAATGTGAGTTATCCTTTACAATTGGAACAGTGGGAAAGAGTTTGGAGAACTGGATGGAAGTTGTTATGATTAGAAAGAAAATCTGCTTAATATGGTGTATAGATGGTACCTAACCCCAACTAAACTAGCGAAAATATATAAAAAGATTAGTAATAAGTGTTCAAAATGTAAACTACAAGAAGGGACATTTTATCATTTATGGTGGACATGTAGAAAAGCTAGAAGATATTGGTTACAGGTGAATGGAGAAATATAGAAAATCTTGAAATCAGAACTCATGTTTAGGCCACAATTATATCTTGTGAATATGTTAGACTATGAAGATAAGGTAGAAAAGGAAAATAAAATACTTTTATGTTATTTAATAACAGCAGCAAGAATAACATTTGCAAAATATTGGCACCAAAAATGCACTCTAATACAAGAATGGTTAGAAAAAGTGATGGAAGTGGCCAAAATAGGTAAGTTATCAGGATGGTTGAGAGGGAAATCTAAGCAATCTTATTTTAAAATTTGGAAACCTTATATATCTTATATGAAGAATAGATTGGGTGCTAAATTTCAATGGAGATTTGAGCTTTAGAAGAACAAAAACTCTAACATTATAGAGTTAAGTACATCTATACAAAGGAAAATTCCTTTGAGGGGATATTACATGGTTGAGCTAAAACAATCAAGATCAGAAAGTGTGAGGAAGTCAGAGGGTGGGGGGACTAGAGGATAGGTAGCCACAATATCCTTTTTCTTGTCTTCCCTTTTCAATGAATATCTTTTCATTTGCTTTTTTAGTGTTCCGCTATGTAGACCTTTCTTTTTTACTCCTTTTCAAGTCCTATCTAACTCTTGGACTTTTTTCTTATTATTACTACTCTTCATTACTTGTTTCTAGGTATTTTATCTTCTTTTCTTCTTCTTTTTTTCTCTTCTATCTTTTCAGGTTTTTGTTTTGTTTGTTTGTTCATTTGGCTTTGTAGAGGAATGCTTATTTCTTTTCTTTTCTTGTTTCTTTCTCTTTTTTGTTATGGTTGATGTATCTCTTTTTAAACTCAATAAACATGTTACATCAAAAATATGCCTGTGTTTTTGTCTTGATTGAGGGAGTAATTCCAATGCAGATAAAGTGGGCAGCTTAATACTAATATTAACAGATCACTTAGCTGACTTTTCGTTCAAAAAATACAATAGCCAAGACTATGACTGAGAAGAAAGAGATACCTTCACCCTTTGCTTATCAAATGGTGACTGACACTGCTCTCCATGTTGCCCACTCCAGGGTCTTCTCCTGTTTTTAATGGCTAGATAAATAGCTCAACTCTGTGAGAAAGTCTTGTGTGTGGGGGTCAAGAGTCCCCATATCCTGGACACCAGCAAGGATCTGCTAGATGTGTTATCTCACTGGTAAACCCTGTTCCAGGGTCTACAATTTTGATATTAAAATATGATTCAATGTGCCTGAGAGATCACCCGGATAAGCACATAGGCAGCAATGGTCGAACGATCGAAAACCAGGTCAGGCCAGTAAAATTCCCAGTCACGTAGCCCCAGGAGACATCAAGCTGGGCAAACCCACAGTAAACAAAGGGTCCTCAGTCACTGAGGAGCCAACTTGAGGGGATTAGCATCTTTGCCCCAAGTTGAACACTGATAGCAATAAAATCCTATCACGCAAGGATCATTTACATAAAGTCACACCACAATCCAATGCAACCGAAGATCCTGAAACTTTGGCAACACCTTGTGATCTCATCATGCAAAAGGAGTTGCCATTGTGGGGCTTCTTTCTTGTTGCAACACCCATTGTTCTCCCCGGGAAAGGATTAGCCCTCCAGGTACTTTTTCCCCTACAAATAGTCCCACTTTTTGAGAGGTTCTTTGGATCACTCCCGGTCATCCCAGCAGACCATTTCTCTGTCCATTGAGTAATCCTCTCAGCCCTCTCCGTGCTGAGCTCCACTTCTCTGCTGTTTTTCCCAGACCAAGGACTTCAGGAAAAGGTGCAGTATTACCCCAGCTACAACTCTGTCAATATTCTCCCTATCCAGTTTCCTCTCTTTTGCTTCTTAATAGGTCTTGAGTGAGTGAGTGATTGCGTTGGTGCGTGAGACTTTCATTCAATAAAATCATTTTATTGGACATCTTTGTTTGGTTTTTGGCTTGGCCTGACCCTGTAAAAACTGGGTAAAAAGACCCCGCTAGGTTACCCTGCCTCTCGCATTGCTATTACTCGTGCTCTGGCTAGTTTCCATTCCCCATCACGTGGAGCACATTAAGGCATCCCCCACGGGACCCCAGAAATCAGGGTAACAGATTGGTGGAGAATGCAGGCACCTCAGCACCCCTAATTTGGGTGGAAGTCATGATCCACTGAGGTCAGGTTGGTGCTGACGTAGGGAATGGCCAACTGAAATCCTTGAGTGTTAGGAACACGAGTGCATGTGAATCTGTGTGTTTGAGCCACAGGGCTTTTCTATTGGGGTTGGGAATCTTTCCCTCTTTCTATCTTGCCCCATGTATGGCAGCCGCCCCTATCTTAAGGATGGAACACAAGGGCTGTACACATGACTGTCCTGGGAATCACATCCCTAACTTCAGGCTATAGTGGGTGGGATCCTGAGTACTAGTGGATAGGTTCAAGAAAACTCATCACAACACAACCCACTCTCCCCAACCCACAGTCCCTTTGCCTGCAAATATTTGGAGAGTTAGGATAAGAAAGTAAGAGAAAACGTGGGTGGTGGCACACCTAAAAACTAGGAAACACGTGGGTTGGAATCCTGAGTGCTAGGTGTTCGGCCAGGTTCAGCTCACACACACATGATAGAGCAGGCATACACGATCGCAGGAACGTGGGTGGTGAATCCTGGATTGCCATAAAGCCAGGTGCTGGTGATGATTTCCGACCTTCTGTAGAATTGAAATGGGTGGTGAATCCAGTACAGCAGGAGCGCGGGTGGTGAATCCCAGACTGCCATTAAGTATAGGTGTGGGTGGTGATTCCTGACCTAGATTAAGGTTTTTAAAAGGTTTCCCTGAGGTAGAGAAAGGTGCCCCTCACTCAAAAAAACTAACTAAGGTGTCCCCCACAGGACCCCAGAAATCAGGGTAACAGATGAACCCCTCCACCTGCTTCACTAGCACATTTTAAGTCTGGGTACTAGAACTGCTGAAGCACTGCTATCAGACCTCCACCATTAGCTTTGTCTTAACCAGAGATTTCAAAAATTGTTAAGTTAGTAGTTGTTGATTTCAAGCTTCTAGGAAACCAAATATTAGTCATTATTTTTTTTCCTAGAGTCTCTTACACAGTATCAGAAAGATTGCTACTTGTTATACAAGCTGTTTCTTCCTTCGCTTTACTTGTTTACTTGCATAACAGCCTCACTAACTTTAAATGGGCTCTTATGCCCTGATTTACTTCGTAGTAGTGTCAGTAGAGATTACATGCAAAGGTAGTCTTACCCAGTCTTATCAGAATTTGTGCGTGGTTTACACAGTGCTGATCTTCTGCCTTTTTAAAAAGTAGTAGCAAGGTTTAACCCAATCATGAGACCATGACATGAGACCTTCTAATTTGGACCTCCTCAGCACTGTCCATGTCCAATAATCTTCCTCTGATATTCTTTTCCCTTCTAATCTGGTCATTAGCCACTGGAATTGGGTCTTTGTGAGTCCCTCTGAGCTCCTGTTTCCAAAGGACAATTTATCCTGCTGATACAATTTTGGCAGGCTCCTAAACCTGTTTGGTGGCTGCTACTCTCACAGCTGTGCAAAAGGGCAACCTGTTACTTAGCCATCACTGCAAGAAGTCAGAAATTATATTACTAATTATAAAGAAATTTTATTGCATCATATTGCATCTTATGTTGCATAATCAACAGCAATATTTAATATTTTTTAAAATAAGAAATTGTACTATTAATTATAAAGACATTATAATACATTGTTGCCATGCCATGCACCCCTACCCCATGATACGATTGGCAATGAACACTATTTATTTGGCATAGACTGTAATGGCTGAAAAGTTATGCTGACAAAGAGGACTGGTTGAACATGTGCGAAAGTAGGTCAAATGAAACCTCAGAGCATGGCCAGGTCATAGTTCAATCCTCAGTGCTAATGAGTCTGCAATAATCACTTTGATGGCTCAACTTTCAAATACCATAGCACACAAAGTTGTCCCAATGGACCAGCTGATTGTCATCAACCTGTTTCCTCTTCCCAATAAAACTCTCCTTTGCTTCCTCACCTGCTCAGCTGTCAAGAAGCTATAATGATTCCCATCAATGCTTTGTCACCTAATGCTAAGGCGATTAGCCTGTTCTGGACACCATTGTTTCCTCTGACAGAGAGCCATTAACATCTTCCCCCTCAGGGCACAAACAGAATATTTAAACCTTGGCTCTGAGCCAGACAACTTGTAGTACTCTGGACATAGGCTGTCACTCTGCTGCTCAGATTCCCGTTTTGGTGCTACCCTCTGACCCTTAGTCTGAGGCAATTTGCTTCATTTCTCCTCTTCAAACTAGGTAAATATTGCCCACTTTGCTCCAACTTCTTGTAATCCAATTTTCCTTCATTTGGCTTTGTATGACTTTAAGAGTACTTGAGTCTTGTGTGTGTTTGTGATTTCCCCCCATAAAATATTCTTTTAAACTCCAACTGGTATCCCTGTATTAGTATTGGTATATATAGGTGGAAAGATCCTATAAGGTTACCCTCCTCGCACAGGCCTACCTTTTTTGCTAATAATTCCCCACCATTCCACAGAGGCGCTGGAACCAGAGGTGGACCTCTGAATCACCCACCTTTTGGGGTAACAAGATCATATTACATATTATTTCGCATAATCAATAGTAACATTTACAGATGTTTTTAAATCAGAAATTGTATTATTAATTATGAAGAAAGTATATTACATCATAGTGTTACATAATCAACAGTATTATTTAAGGCAGGACAGATTTCCTAAAGCTATGAAATTAAGTCAGTTTAAATATCCTCACTTTCTTCCTCCTAAATCTTGTTCAAACTTTAGCTCCTGTATTCTCAGTCAATAATTATTTCTAAGAATTTGAACTTCTCCATGTTTCAGTCCTAATTCCAGAGCTTTATTTGCTGAATCCTCAGGTTCGTTAAATTCACTTTTTTATATTAGTGAGCTTTTTAAATTAGAGTGACAGCATATCTTGTAGATCCAGTTTTACCAACTGCACCACAGCTCTTGTTTTTCCATCTATTTTTTCTTTGTTTTTATCTTTATTCCCACTTCTTTTCAGACTTCTGTTGCTGAAGCCAGATGCCGTAATCTCCATCCCCTGCTTTCACATTGTCAAGAGGTTTTGTCTTTATTGTTGCTTTTAAAGTATGCAACAGAGTCACTTTAGTTATCAGTTCCTGCAGTCTGCCTTATAACTCACCGTAAGCATCAATAATGTGGTTTTCTCCTGTTGTATTTGTATGTTTTAGGATGCCAGGCTGTTAGCCTGATTTCTGGGGTTCTTTGTGGGATGCCTTAATGTGTCAAGGTCAGAGACCTGGGCAGCAAGCCAGCCTGGAGAAGAGAGTGGGAGACCCAGCAAAGTCCAGCCGGGAGGAAACAAGCAAGCATTCAAGGAAGTTTCCTTTTACTCAAGGAAGTTCAATTACCAGAGCGCCAAGTGAAGTCGTAGTCAGAGTTCCAAAGCCAAGGGTCAAGAGTCCAGAGATCAATTCAAGGTATCAGGAACTGGGTGCTAGGAGCAAGGTACAGGCAAGAGTAGGGCTTGTAAGAAGTTTGCCACAAGCAAAGGGAAGCTTCCAGGCAGGCAACTATATAGTCCCAGGCACAGGTGTGTCTAGTCACTGCTACTTAAACTTAGCCAAGGAAGCTTCCCTTTGCACAGCCCTTTTGAGTCTCCGCCTTGATTGGGGGCTTATTGAACCAGGTTCCAGAGCCTCTTCAGAATCGGATCCCTGTTGCTCTAAAGGAGCAGGCAGAGGACTGTCCACGCCTGCTTGGTCCATGGCAGCAGAGGGAGCTCCTGAGCTGCAGGACTCATCTCCAGCCAGAGCAACAGGAACCAACAGCTGCTGCTCGTCATCTCCACCCTAAGTAACAGGGACCACGTCATCAGCAGCTCTGACAGGGGCTTCAGTTATCACATAATGTGCTCCATGTGATGGGGAATGGAAACTAGCCAGAGCACAAGCAATAGCAATGCGAGAGGCAGGGTAACCTAGCGGGGTCTTTTTACCCAGTTTTTACAGGGTCAGGCCAAGCCAAAAACCAAACAAAGATGTCCAATAAAATGATTTTATTGAATGAAAGTCTCACGCACCAACGCAATCACTCACACACTCACTCAAGACCTATTAAGAAGCAAAAGAGAGGAAACTGGATAGGGGAATATTGAAGGGGTTGTAGCTGGGGTAATACTGCACCTTTTCCTGAAGTCCTTGGTCTGGGAAAAACAGCGGAGAAGTGGGGCTCAGCACAGAGAGGGCTGAGGGGATTACTCAATGGATGGAGAAATGGTCTGCTGGGATAACCAGGAGTGATCCAAAGAACCGCTCAAAAAGTGGGATTATTTGTAGGGGAAAAAGTACCTGGAGGGCTAATCCTTTCCCAGGGAGAACAATGGGTGTTGCAACAGAAAAGAAGCTCCACGATGGCAACTCCTTTTGCATGATGAGATCACAAGGTGTTGCCAAAGTCTCAGGATCTTTGGTTGCATTGGGTTGTGGTGTGACTTTATGTAAATGGTCCTTGCCTGATAGGATTTTGCTCAATTTGGGGCAAACACGCTAATCCCCTCAAGTTGGCTCCTCAGTGGCTGAGGACCCTTTGTTTACTGTGAGTTTGCACAGCTTGAGGTCTCCTGCGACTACGTTACCGGGGATTTTACTGGCCTGACCTGGTTTTCGATCGTTCAACTGTTGCGGCCTATGTGCTCATCTGGGCGACCTCTCACGCACATTGAATCATATTTTAATATCAAAACTGTAGATCCTGGGACAGGGTTTTCCAGTGGGGTAACAAGGCAAGTATAAGAGTAAAGCAGTTCAATCAAGCTTCTGCATCTGAAAGCAGCAGACCACGTCAGCTCACATTATGGTTTCTTTCAGTATCTAACCAAGAAAAGTATATTCTTAGACCATTAATATGTACACAAAAAGACTTCATTCAGAAAGCACTTCCAGTAAAAGTTAATTTAAGGGATTTGTTTGCCTCTGAAATGGTTTTACATGTGGTGATGGGGTGAGTGAGAAAGGTGACTTTCAAGTCTAGTTAAGGAAGTTTAAAGTGATTCCTCTCTTTAGAGATGGTGGACTAATTAAGACAGACAACCCAGACTCTCTTGATGAGATTAACAGCCACTTCGCACTCACTTGAGCAAGTGAGTTGAAAAGCAGAGCACATGAAGACCTCTGCAAATGTATCTGGGCCACACAATTATTGGTGGACATGTTGTGGAATTAGGGGAGAGTCAAGCAGCAAGTAGAGCAGGAAATATAAAAAGAATAATTTCCATGATTCTTTTGACCTCAGCCAAACTCTATTTCCATGTACTCTGGTACTCTAGGGCAAAGTGATTTTATGAACTCCAAAACGTGTAGCCTCCAACTTGCCTTATTGCCTCCAGGCCTTGTCACTAAACAATTTTGACAATATTTCTCTAGTGAGCAACTGAATTCAACCTATGGGCTACCAGTTGCTGAAATATACTTTAAGGACTAGCAGAGACAAAGAAACAAGTGGTCCATGTTTACATCCTTCAAAGGTGAATGTAGGTCTGGTAGGCCACCATTTTCCTCAGCAATGCAGCACTTTCTTACTAGGAATCTACATGGTTTGCATGAGCTACCAATCTGAGGGAAGGGATGGGTTGGGCTAGGCCTGCAGTTAGCAAACAGAAAAGACAAATATTCTCTATTCTTCTGCCTGAGGGAATAAAAGTGAGCTCCTGCCATTCAGGCTTGGCTTTCTTCCCAGCTTCCCTCTTCCAGTATTTGCATGTAAGCAATGTAATTGGTCATTGGTCTCTGAATAGCCTAGGTTGATCTCTCTCTCTCTCTCTCTCTCTCTTTCTCTCTCTCTCTCTCTTTTTTGTACAACTTTGGACAGTTTTGACATGGCACTTTATCCGGTTTAGGGGAAGATGGTGCTTGTGCAGATTCCATTCCAGAGATTCCCTAAAGGCAGAAGTGGGAAATAGTGAAATTTTTTCTGCCGTAGTTTCTTCCAGGAACTTTAAAGACTGTTCAAGATGCCAAAACAAACAAACAAACAAACTCTCCTTGCAGAACCAAAGTGGATGTTTCTAAAAACAGTTAAAGTAGTGCAAGTGGGGCTGCGAACTCCCCTCCAGGCAAATGCAGTGCGAGGGAGTGCAAGAAGTGAATTGCCAGTAGTGGAACTTTCTTGGGAGCATCTTGGGATGCACACCACATTATCCACTCTGACTTAAGGGGTCTGAGGGTTAAAGCTATCAGGGATACATCCAACTTAGGGGCAGTTAGACATACATTGTTGTTGTTGTTGTTTTTGTTTCCTTTTATTATGAATCATATACTTAATGTACATTGACATATACTATATTACAATGTTATAACAAGGAAAAAATAATAATAATTGCTTTCTCAGCCTGTCCAACCCCCCACCCCCCAAATGGCTGACAGATGATCAAGACCCCATTTCTATGAAGAAGCCTTTTCAGAGATATAGGATATAACCTTAATAAATTTATCACATCTTCATACCTCAATTTTTCTTTTACTTTCTCAATCACCATTTTCCAGTTATCTCTCCATGATTCTTTACTATATTTTCCACTATACTTTAAACTTCTTTCCCTAAGAAAATCTAATAATAAACCTTCTTTTATATATTTAAGCAGATAAAGCTCATTCCACTTTGATTTCTTTATCCATCCTAAAGCAATAGCAGCATAAGCAGTTTTTAAAATTTGTTTTATTACATACCTTTCACTCCTGTTTAAACCTATTGTTCCTAAATTGAGGGTTAAACAATTTTCTTTACTTAATTGAACCTCTCTTCCTATTATAATATTTGTTTCTTAGCTTCTTTCCAAAATTCCTGAATAAATGGACACTCCCACCACATATGTATATAAATGTCTTAGCTCCACATCCATGCCAACATTTTGGTGAGAAATTGCCATTTTTATGCCATTTGATGAAGTATTCTGTACCATCTTCCAATCACTTTCTTTTGCTGTTCTTTTACGTTTGTATTTGTATTTTTAGCAATTTTGTAAACAAATTTTAATATATTTTCTATCTATTGATATATCTTTCCCCAACTTATTGTCAACACCTCTATCATTCTATACTGGGCCATAAACAATTTTTTTTTTTGTAAATTTTCCTTATTAGTCTTTTTTCTTCTATTTTTCTTTTGATTATTTCCTCTAAAAACATATTCAGGAGCTCTGGTGGCGCAGTGGTTAAATGCCAGTACTGCAACCACAAGGTTGTGAGTTCAATCCTGCCAGGCTCCAAGGTTGACTCAGCCTTCCATCCTTTCGCAGGTCGGTAAAATGAGTACCCAGCTTGTTGGGGGCAATTAGCTAAAATACATTGTAAACCGCTTAGATAACACTAGTTGATAGGCGGTATAGAAATAAATGCTATTGCTATTATTGTGTTCAGTTTTATTTCCTGTAAAGATTTAATAGTCCAATACTGGCCTTCAGTCATTAAAATCAATAATTCTTCTTCTGTTGGTTTCCCTACCCCGTCATATAAGGGCATTTCCTCACTAGACCGTTATAGTGCTATTATTCCACTTATATCATCTCACAGTTGTAAGACAAAACCAGTGTGTGTTGTCTCTGGCTGCCTTGATTTTTAACAACTGTTCTTTTAGATCGTGGTATGTGAGGAGTTGGTGCAGAATGTAGAGCTTTAAACCAAAGAATATCAAGGTGGCTGATGGGGGCATGGCCATTTCTTGTCTGATCTAAATCAAGATGGAATGTCACAATTGCTGATGGTGATGACACTGCAGCAACAGTGATTTGAGGTGGGCACTATGTGCTGAATTAGTTAACCATTTATGGTGATGCTGTGGCAGGCTATACTTATGCACACAAATCCCTTTCCTTTATAAAAATTACCAAATTGGTATTGTGGGTCAGTTTGTAGGGACACTAACCATCCTTTCCCTTAAGGGGTGTCAAACAAGTATGATGGGGTTGAAGGGCCTGGCCCTCGCAAATAAAGCCAGGTTTTCTCAGTGCTGCCCCCCTTCTATATTGCCATTTGAGTCTGAGCACTGTAGCTCAATGATTTCTGTCTTTAGAATACAGGTTGTCTTTATCTGTATTCTGAGGGGATGATAGGGTGAATGGGGAGAATGGTTCTCATAGTGACTGTAGCAATAAAAAGCTTCAGTTGGTTTGATCAGGGGATATAGGTGGCATTTAAAAGGGTCCATAATGCTTCCAGTTGCACTTCTTCCTTTCTTAATTTTGGTCTAATCAGTTCTCTAATTTCTTTTGAAATGCATCCATTATGGGCATGCCAAATTAGGTCCCTAACAGTCATCAAGTATATTGTATGCATTTGTGTGCAAGTGAAAGTAACAGAGTGTTCCTATTACCAAAATGCATTTCACATACAAGTATTAATGAGTTGCTCTACCTTGTTACTTCACAATCAATGAGCTGAGAGGTAACTGAATGTTGCACATTGGACATTCTTTGGGCAGATTGGCATAAAGGCTTGCCCATGTTTGCCATGTCTGTTGTAATGTAGGCCAACTTGTTTGCTAAAACCTCTGCATTGGCTGCATCTAACAAAGATGTGCCTGTTCCAACAGGTGCTATCCAGTTCATCCAAGATCTTTTCACTCTAGAAATACCTGTTGCTCCAGAACACAATTTTAAGCATTCCACCTAACCTGCTTTGCTGGCATGTAAGTAAGGTGTGCATTCTGGAGGCTGGCCAAATCTAGGAAGGGGGTGGTAGCTATCTTCTTGGACTTAATGCTGATGGGGCACATGGCTGCTGTGTCTGCAGAGCCATTATCCTTAAGGGCTGCTTCCCTGGAGAGTGCAGCAGCATAGTTGTTCCACATGCACACATCAGAAACATTTTTTCTGATAGCTTTTCATATGTGCTATCTATGTCTGGTTGTCCTGTATTCTGGTGGCTATATGAAGCCACTTGTTCAAATGTACAATGGTCTTCCCATCTGAAGTCTTGAAATTGTTGGCAAGCCAGATAGGAAGCCAAATTGTGCTGACTTGGCAGACCAGTCTGAGTCTGTGTTGATGACACTCGGGCAGTCAAAAGGCTTGTATTTTAGGAGGGCTCTTAGGGCTTCTACCTCAGCCACCTGACTGGAATGAGGGTATGTTGTTCTCTGGAGCATGAAGGAATCATCTTCTTGGATAGCTCCATAACCTGTCTTAGGTGTGCCTGCAAGGTGGAGGGATGAACCATCACAGAACCAGCACACAAAGCCTTGCAGTTAAGCCTCAGTGAAGGGCTCTGCCTACACTGTGGCTGATGTACATGTATGAATGGTGGAAGGGAGCACTTGTGTTGCTCTCCCATGACTATCAGGCCATTAGGGGTGAGAACCTCACTCTGCTCCTTCATATAACCAATCCTATGGTTTACTAGGGCAAGTGTCCACTTCAAAATCTGTGCATTGGAGACTTGTCCATTCTGGATTCTACCCAATAAAATGTACTTGAAAGGTGTACGTAGTCTGGACAATGATTCACCCATCTCCCACAATGTATTCCCAGTGTATGAGGCTCCACACCAAGGCCAGGCAGATCTTCTCACAAGAGTCGTACTTTTGTTCAGTAGGCTTCAGGCCAGGAGAGGCATACACAATGACTCATTGCATGCCTGCTTACTGTTGAGTCAATGTAGTGTTGACGCTCACCTCAAGTGTTGCCAATTGAGTGTAAAATGGCCGTCATGTGTCCAGGTGAGCAAAGACAGGAGCTCTTGCTAAGCTTTGCTTCAGCTCAGCAAAGTTATTCTGCTGAGCAGATCCCCACTCCCAAACTGCGTCCTTCAGAAGGGTGTACAAGGAGCGAGCCCTCTCCACAAATGACTTGATGAAGTCCCAGGAGATGTTAAATTTACCTAACAATGCCCTCTGTGAATGTACATTTGTGGGCGTGGAAAGCTTGGAGATCACCTCCAGAAGCTGTGTGTCTGGTGTATTTTCATCTGTCCCCAGTAAGTGTCCCAGGTACCTCACTTCAGTTGTGACCAGTTAGACATATCTCCTGATTTACCTTGAACCCAGGGTCCTTGATCAGACTCAAGACTTCCCTGGTTATCTTGCAGGTCTCTTCCTCTGCTGGTACATGTATTAAAATGCCATTCACATAACATAGAACGTGTGGCCAAGAAATTGGTCTAAATTTGTCCGTATTTTGACTTACATGGGTGTGACAAATATTGGGACTTGACTGGAAGCCTTACAGGTACTCTCGTAGATGTAGTGCTGGCTGTGAAATATGAATGCAGATTTATACAATCATGAATCATATCTCATTAAGCTTGATGGAGTGGAAAGCATTAGCCACATCCACAACACTATAATATTTGGCACTGATGCTTCACTGCGCAGTCCTCCTTGATTGACATGGTTTAATTGGCAAATAATATTAGATTGGCACCATATTAATTGGCATTGATATAAATGATACCTGAAGTGATGGCAAAGTCATGCTGGAAGAGGCAAATTTCTGACTGCAAAGATGACATGGCAAGGAAGGTCAGCCCCACCTATCTCTTAGGCAGAAGACCCAGTCAGTTCAGGACAATAGTGCAGCCACTCTGAATACAATAGGCATGAAATATCTAGCTGGACTCTCAGAGCTGAAATAGAGAAGTTCCCACCAAATTGTGAATGATTTAACCCTGGTCCCTGTGCACCTAGATGTTTTCCTATTGTTTCTCTACCTCTCCACAACATTCAGCTATTACAACAACTATTATCCCCTTGTCACTCAAACATAAAGCCCATTGACTCAGTCCAGACTTCATTGTTTGTGTTGCAACTTCCATTGTCTGCTTAGCTGGGAGTGAGAGTCACAGTCACACCCTTAGAACATTTTTGGGTACAAATACCCCTGGTTTTAGGCTGCTCAGTGCAGTCTCTCGCCATTCCAAATGCCACTCTATCCATCTGATTTCTGAATGAAACTGTCTTTAAGTTCCTGCCTAAGCCACATTGCTGCTTTCTCCACTTCTCTCTGGATCGGTAAATATTGCCCAAATCCCTCAATATCTTCTATCCCACATTCTTCCCTTTCTTTTGGTTAGTCCTTGTGTAAATGAATGAATGATTGAGCTTTTGTGTGCTTGTGTGAATCTGCATGAGGCCATAAACCTTTGTAGAGAGATCTTGCTAAGTTGTCCCCCTCTTGCAAGCCTCCTACTTTTGAGCTAATTATTTCCTGCTTCTGAGTAGAGATATGGCATTGCAGGTTGGCCCTTGTGGCACCCATGGTTTGGGGTAACAGGAGCACTGCATGCAGTTCAGAGCTCCTCATTTGTAAGGATATAAACAAGTTGGAGCAGGTTGAGAGGAGGGCAACAAGGATAATCTGAGATAGAGAGAACAAAATATATGAGACCTTGAAGGAACTGGGCATGTTCAGTTTAGTGAAGTGAAGACCTGGGTGGGTGATAGCATTGCACTCTTTAAATATCACAAGGGTTGTCACAGAGAGGAGGCAGAGAGGTCACAGAAAGTTAGGTCATAGTTTAAATATTTTAAGTTATAGGAGTTGATTATATTTGTTCTCTTAGATCAGTTGTAACTGTTAAAATGGTATGAAGTTTGAAACATAATTGAAATGAATGTAAAACTTAATGTGCCAAATTTGCATAATTAGAATGCAAATTACTGTAAAAATTAGCATAGTATACAAATTAAATGCCCAGATTTGAGGAATGGAATATGGTAACCCTACAGTATCCCCACTCCACTTCTTCAATTACAGTAGCAGCCTGCAGCTGCCAACAAAAGTGATCCAGTTGCTACTTTATAATGAACAATCAGTACAGTTTTCAGGAAAATGATTTGTTGATCCCCTGGAAATGTGTGTCCCTGTTATGGGTGATGAAATCAACATCTTTAGAGGATGTTAAGGCTCTTTGTTTTGGTCAGAAGAAACTGTAACTTAAGTCTGGGAGCGGGGAGCAGCCAAGATGAATTTTGCGTTTTGTGATATTACATCTTCATCCTTCTGGGAATATCTCTGTTGAACCAAATGAGTTTAACAGAAAATCTTGACCACATCACAAGAAAACACAAAACAAAAATTCAACTTGATTTCATTTTTAAATAGTCTAGACTATCTAAAAGACTGTATATCCCCATATGAGCCAGCCTGACTTCTCAGATCTTTCCTGGGGGGAGTAGGGGTTCTTTCTTTCAGTTCCACCACCTTCACAGGTGCAGTGCCAGCACATAAGGGCACAGGAGAGAGCTTTCTCGATACCTGCTCCCACAGGAAGTCTGATTAGTCTCCCCATCTGTTATCCCAAAACGGGGATGAAACAAGGGCCCACCGGTGATACCAGTACCTCTGTTCAATAATGGAGAATAATTAGCTCAAAAATAGGAAGCCTGTGGGGGGGCGTAACTTAGTGAGATATGACACCTATGTTCTATGGGGTAACTGCTAAAACAGATCAACCAGAAGACATATAGTTGAATGTGTTTTATTGGGGGGAAATATACATGCACACAAGCAAAACAGTCACACCCACAAGCAGTCATACAAAGCTAACTAAAAAAATGGACAAAAAATGGATAGAGGAAATAGAAAGGGGATTAGGGTGATATTTACCACCCAGAGAGAAGCAGAGAAGGATGAAATGGCTTGGGCTCTTCACCTAAGGACAGCAAAAGGTCTGAGGGACAAAGTGGATCCCTGAAATCAAAAATACTGTTTGGGGAGCCAAAATTGAGGTCCCTTTATACCAAAAAATCTGCCCTGGAGCATGAGGTGTTGATGGCTGTGATTGGTGACAAGTAGGAAGATGAGACAATTATTGATTTGATGGAAATCGTCCTGTTTCTTTGATCCCAAGTTGTCAAAACCAACAATTCCTTTTGCTTTGGAGTTTGTAACAAATATTAGGTGTCAGGGAGCTAATAGTTGGTTTTATGAGTTTGCCTTGTTTGTGTTTCTAGAGGAAATGCATACAGCATGGGGATTTGCTCATCTCTGGGCTGGCTATTGTTTTTATTGAAGAAATTATCTTTTACAACATGGACATAAACTCAGGTTTTCCTGGTTCAGTGAACTTTACAACCCAGGGTCATGTTAGCAGGGTCCATGTGGCCCTTCCAGCCATAAGTCGTATACAATTTATATTCTATTCCAATTAAACATATCTGCCAATTAATATATTCTCCAGTTCTGCAGAGTGCAGTCACACAGCCTCTGACAGGTTAAGACCTTTTTTATTCAGGCAGGTCTTTGACTGACTTTAATCTTATGGCAGAGTAGAATTCAAAATGATTTGTTCTGCTTTTCTACTAACTTTTTTAAAAAAATGTATATTGCCTTAGGTCCCATGAGAGGATAGAAGTGGGTTTAAATGGAATGAATGAATGAATGAATCTGTTTGCTTAAGTTACTCTGACTTATGGTGGTAAACCTTGAGGGATATCCTGATTTGATCTAAAATTCCAAAACTAGTAGAGCACTGGCTTTTAACAGGGTAGGGCAACTCCTAGTGAGATCCTATAACCCAATTTCTACAGAGTCAGATCAAGAAAGAACCAGGCTATAAGTTCACTCAAGATATTTTATTGGGAAAAATATGTTTAATCACACTCACTCAGCATCAAACACTCGCGTAAGCGCACAAGGACTATCAAAATAAAACAGGTGGAAATGGATAGGGGAAAAGTGGAAGGAATGAGAGGAGAAGGTAATATTGCACCAATCCAGAAGTCTTCAGCCGGAAAAAGACAAGCGGAGAGCAAAACTCCAGTTAGGGGAGGGGTTGAGGGGATCTTCAATTGACAGAGTGACAGCCTGCCAGTCAAGTCTGGGAGAACTCCGAAATGGAGTCAAAAAGGGTGTCTAGTTATAGGGCCAAACATGCCTTGGGGGAAGACCCTGTTCCCGGAAAGAACAATGGCTGAAACAGAAGGATGATGGAGGTGTGATGGCCACCTGATTCCTGTATGATAGCTGCCTGATGGCTGCACCAGGTAACTGGACCTTACTTTGATATGCCTTGCTTTGTTCCAAGCATTCCGGGGGGGCGGGGAGAGTCAGGTAATCTCCCCAAAGTATTGGCGTACTGATGGCCCATTACCTGTGCCTACATGTCTTTCCGAGTTTTCCTATGGAGACATGACAGGGGGAAGTTACAAGTCTTTGATCTTTTATCCGATCACTAGCCTGACTGTCTATGTACCAACCTGGTCACCTCTGGCTCAGACGCATTTTGATATCAAAATCATACTTCCCAGGATGGGGGTCTGTCCGCGGGGTAACATTTATTTGTTTGTTTGGTTTTATTCTCATTTTTGTACTTTTTAAAAAAATAATATAGTTCTAGTTATCTGACTAACTGTTCATGGCAAATTGTCAACAGTATCATTATCCTTGTTACCATAGCAAGGGCTGTTCATGACCACTTTGTTACTCTGTTTTCTGGAGGTCCCGTGAGGGACACCTAAATGCTCTCCAAATTATACAAGTTGGGGGAAATTAGTCAAAGAGCACAAGCTAGAAATACGAGAGGCAGGGCAATGCAGCAAGATCTTTTACCCAGCATCTACGGGATCAGGCCGAGTCAAGGAGCAAACAGAAGTGAAATAATAATTGTTGGTTTTATTAAAATACAATCAAACAAGTGTATGCAACACACTCAAACAGATAACTAGAGAAATAAAGGTTGGAGTTGGATAGAGGGATTTTTAGAGGAAGTTTTTGGTATGGGAAATACTGCACCTGTCCTGAAGCCCAGGTAGTCTGCAGATAGAGTTTATGGATATGAAGGTTCTCAATACATGAGACTGAGGGGAAGGCTCGCCAAGCAAAGCGGCGGCAAGGTGGTATGGAAGTTGGGAACGATCCCAGGAAGCTCTCAAAGTCAGAGGTTCTTATAGGGGAAAATGTGGCTGTAGGCTAGTCCATACTTGGGGTAAAACAATAAGTTTTGGGCTGGAGACAAAGCCTACGAAAAATCAGAACTTAGCATGATTGAGTTAAGTCCGAATTGTCAATAGGGGTAGCCAGTATGCAAACGCGGAGTACTTGACGCTCAAGTATTCGGCTCAAGCTACCTGCTCAGGGCAGGGAGTTCTTTGTAAGTAGCATGCATACATAATGAGGGTACTTGCTTTGAGGTCTCCTGAAGTGGCAGTTTGGCTATTTCTGGCCTGCCTGAATTGATTTGGAATATTACAGCGATTAGTGATCGAGCCTGTTTGCGTGCTTGTCCAGGGGTCTCGCAAGCACGTGGGAAGGAATAGATAAGGAAGGCCAAATTATTGATATCAAAATGATATCTGGTATCCAAGTCCAGCTAGAAACTGCGGTAACAACTTCACCTTTTTTTTGTGTTTATTTTTGCTATTAATCCCCTTAAAGTTTGCTGAGGTCCAAGGTAAGAAGATCATATGGTGAATTCCACAACAAAGAAAGGATTTGAACTTTGGTGCTCTTTCATACTACAGAATTATAGTGCTATGATTCCATTTTAATTGCCACAGTTGCATCATGTGGAATCCTGGGTTTTGTAGTTTGGTGAGGAACCAGAGGAGTTCTCTCACTAAGAACTTTAATGCTCCTCCCCTAATCTGCAATTCCAGGATTCCAGAGGAAGAAACAATAGCAGTTAAAATGGAATGATAGTGCTATTACTTTGTGACCCCATGACTCCTTGTTCCAAGACAAGCACATGATACATTACTCTGTATTGGTTCTCTCAGAAGAGTAGTTATTACAAAATTGGTTCCAAGTCTTTTTCTACATAGTTGTAGAAAAACTGCAACTATTTATGTGCTCAATTTTGCATAGTTAGCATGGAAATTATTAATATGCATAGTTATAATTAATATGCATATTATTATAATATAATAGTATGCAAAATAGATGTCTGATCTGAGATGTTAAAATAAGGCTACTCTATTCAGGGGGTACAAAAGAAAGTATTTACTCCACACCACAGTTATTGAGGCTGTCAACTCTCTTCTTAGCAACTGGGCTTCTAAGAGGCATCTGAATGACCACTCTCAATGTCTTTGAGTTAAAGCCAATGTTGGTCCCAGTTAGTGCACGCTCATTCAAAGGAATCAGATTTTGTAATCATTTCCTGTGTAAGTCCCTCTGTTTTCAATGGGCCTACTCTAACTGGACTAACATCTTGTATCCCATGCCAGGAAAAGGCAGGGTGTAAGACCCCTCTTTGGGGGTCCCCAATGTCAGTATGGTTTGGATTGGCAACATACCTAATTGGCATCATATGTAATTGGCAACACATTTTATTGGCTCTGATATCAAATTCAAGCCTGAGAGGTGACAGACAGGTCAAACTGAGCGAGGGAAAGAATTTGACTGTAAATGTGAGAAGGATAGGTCAATTCCAAACTTCTTCCAGGTAAGACTGAATCATTTGTCAGGCAAATACATACCATTCCTGTGGATAATTGGCTGGAATTTTCCAGGGAATCCAACTGTGAGGAGCCCACCAAGACACTGACTGATATCCATCCTTTGTACACCTGGATTCTTTTCTCTTTCCTCACAGCACCCACAATAGACAACTATTACAACACCCATCATGTCTTTGTCAATCAAAGCACTAAATCCATCAACAGGTTAAAGACTCATTGTCCACAACAGGTTCCCTTTGTCTTGCATCTGGAACCTTCACTGTCACAAGCCATTTTCAGGGTACAAATACCCCTGATTTCAGGATGCCCAGTGCAGTCTCTTGAAGGTCTACCCGTCACTCTGTCCATCTGGCTCCTGAACTGAGAACTGTCCTTAGGTCCTACCTAAGCCAAAACGCACTGCTGCTCTTCACTAATCTTCTGGACTGGTAATTATAAATCCTCCCAAACTCCTCAGCCTTTTTATAATTTTTCCTCCCTTTCCCTTTCAGTTAGCTCTTGTGTGAATGTGTGATTGTGTGTATCTTGTGTGCATGCATGAGTGAATTCCCCTCAATAAAACACATTTTTAGCTTACTTCTGAATTTCTGGCTGGTTCTTTTCCTGCATGTGCCCATAAACACTGGTAGAAAAGATCTCGCTAAGTTGCCCCCTTCTCGCAGCTTCTTGATTTTGAGCGAATTAATTCCCCACTTTTTCAAGGAGGTATTTGGCATTGTAGGGTGGCCCTTGTGGTACCTACATTTTGGGGTAACAAGGGTATAAATTCAATAAACAAAAACATTGGATTTAGTTCAATAATAATTTCACAGAATCATAGAGTTGGAAGAGACCGCAGGGGTCATCCAGTCCAATCCCCTGCTATGCAGGAACACTTCCAACAGGTTGGCCACCCAACCTCTGTTTAAAAACCTCCAAAGAAGGAGACTCTACCACACTCCGAGGCAGCATATGCCACTGCTGAACAGCTCTGATCATCAGGAAGTTCTTCCTGAGGTTCAGGTAGAATCTCTTCTCCTGCAGTTTGAATCCATTGCTTTTTGTCCTAGTTTCTGGAACAGTGGAAAACAAGCCCATTCCCTCTTTGATATGGCATCTCTTCAAATATTTAAACATGACTATTATGTCCCCTCTTAACTTTCTCTTCTTCAGACTAAACATACCCAGCTCCCTGAGACGCTCCTCATAGGGCATAGCTTTCAGACACTTCAACATTTTGGTCTCCCTCCTCTGGATACATTCCAGCTTGTCAATATCCTTCTTGAAATGAGGTGCCCAGAACTGGACACAGTATTTCAGATGAAGTCTGACCAAAGCAGAATAGAGTGGTACTATTACTTTGCTTGATCTTGACATCATACTTCTATTGGGGAAACCAAGAATTGTGTTGGCTTTCTTGGCTACTGCATAACACTGCTTACTCATGTTCAGCTTGTGGTCCATTAAGACTCTTAGATCCCTTTCACTCATACTGTTGTCCAGCCAGATGTCTCCCATCCTATATTTGTGCATTTCATTTTTTCTGCTGAGGTGTAGAACTTTCCATTTCTCTCTGTTGAAATTCATTTTGTTAGCTTTGGCCCAGCTCTCTAATCTGTTGAGGTCATTTTGAATTTTGATCCTGTCTTCTGGAGTATTAGCAATCTGTCCCAATTTGGTATCATCTGCAAATTTGACCAGCATGCTCTCTATTCCACCATCTAAGTCATTGATAAAGATGTTGAATAACACTGGGCCCAGACAGAACCCTGTAGTACCCCACTAGTCACTTCTCTCCAGGATGAGAAGCAGACATTGGTGAGCAACCTTTGGGTTCGGTCAGTCAACCAAGTACAAATCCACTTGACAGTAACTCTATGTAGCCTACATTTTACAAGCTTCTTTGTATGGGGAACTTTGTTAAAGGCCTTACTGAAGTCAAGAAATGCTTCATGCACAGCATTCCCTTCATTTATCAAGCTCATAACTCTATCATAAAAAGAGATAAGATTAGTCTGGCATGACTTTTTTTTGAAAAATCCATGTTGATGTTCAGTAATCACACATTGCTTCTAAGTAGTTACAAACTGTCTGCTTAATGACATGCTCTAGAATCTTTCTGGGTATTGATGTCAGGCTTTTTGAAGATGGGGACAACATTAGCCCTCCTCCAGTCTGCTGGGATTTGCACTGTGTTCTTCCATTCACCAAAAGCAAAACTCTGGTAGAAGTTATAGGATCATTGAAAGCCTAACCCAGAAAGCCTACCCGGAAAGAATTCTTTATATATGAGAAATGCAAGTTCCCTCACGACATTAGACAACAATCAAACATTGCCATTTTTGCCCCAGGGATACTGGATCTGTGGCCCCAGATTCATTTTTGGTGGGGATTAATATCTGTTGGTAATAAGGAGTGAGCCTTTTTCCATAAGTTCCTGGGCCCTTGGAAGAAGGGGAAGAGATGGAAGAGACCACAAGAGTCCAACCCCCTTCCTATAGAAATATACCATCAAAGTATTCCTGACAGATGGCCATCCAGCCTCTGTTTAGAAACCTCCAAAGAAGGAGACTATGCCACACTCTAAGGCAACTGCACAAAAAGGAGGAAGGTAGGGGGAGGAAAAAAAAGGAATGTGGATATATCCACAAAAGTTCATGCTAAATGAAAACCAGTTAGTTTTAAAGGTGCTGCCAAACTCCAGGAATGTGTGTGCATGTCAGATCTCTGTATACTTATGTTTTTCTAATTCTTACAGTGAGAAAAAGGCAGGTCAAGCGAGATTAGACAAATAATCACCCTGTTTATAGTGTAACAACTAGTTACTACCTTAAAAGAACAACATTTAAAACTCATACATTTGTACCTTTTTTTAAAAAAAATTGCCAGGTTAGTTCCCAACAATCAGGTACATGAATAGAATAAGAAATCAGTAGAATCAGAAATTACAGTTTTAGGTCTCATTTTTGTAAAGGAGCAAAGAACAACAAATTTTTATGACTAAAGTTTTATTTTGACTGAAGCTAAAACAGTTTCGTGACCACAAAGAAAAAGGTGTACAGTAAAATATCTCAAGCAAACTATGACAGTACCCCCCATATAACCTTTATGTCCATAGCAGTTTATCAGCTCAGTCTGCAGAATGGTGTGAGAACTGTGGAATGACTGTTATTTTAAACTATCATACATACACATGTGTGCAACACCCACTTGTGTGCACACATCCACAAACTTCCTGTGAACTTTTTGACCTCCAGTGTATTTTTCCATGACATTTCTGAGTTTTCAGAGGAAGAAAAATAACAGTTCTAAATAAAGTCCCCCAGGACTGCACTTTTACCTGCCAAAGAAAACTTAATCAAAAAATCTTTTGTTTCTCTAGCAATCTTTCTTCCCAAGAAAAACACACCTGCAATGATCAGCCTTTGCTTCATGTCTGCACCCTTTTCTACTGGTGAGCACTGTTGAGATTTCTTTGTTGTAACATGTTTAATTCACAGATATGGAAGAGGAAGTCTACTGATAAGTCATGCTAATTACTAGTGTTTTTTAAAAAAATCTTGTTTACACATCCCATTTATGAGAAAGAAGTTTCTCAACTATTCTTGCAGCAATCTGCTGACATTTTGACATCATTAGGCACACAGCTGATATGTTGATGTTAGAAACTCCTAACTTTTAAAAAATGATTTTGTTTAGATATATATTTTTCACTTTGCTTTTAGGATGATTTATTGCTAAAGAATGGTAACTGTCATTGAGTCTGGATTTATAATTGCTGTTTCTTAATACTGTATAACATTACTTATAGTCTTTTACTAAGTCCATTTGTGTATTTAATTTCTGTATCTGTATTTTTGTATTATGTATTATATTTTTATTGTTGATATGGTCAGTTGACTATTCAATAAACAATGATGATGATGATATCTTTTACTAATGCCCATAAGGCAAGGGTAGGTACCTATTCCACAGGTATAACAATCTAAATTTCACCTGATATGTAGAGGAAGCAGTGTGGAAGAGTCATAGAATCATAGAGTTGGAAGAGACCACAGGGACCATCCAGTCCAACCCCCTGCCGTGCAGGAACACACATCAAAGCACACCTGACAGATGTGTTACTGTAGCTTCTAGACCACCTTGGCGACAGCATAAAGATATCATTTTAATATCAATAATTCGGCTTTCTTCCACCACCTCTCTCCACGTGTCTGTGATGCCCCCAGACAAGCACAAAACTAGGCTTGGCAGCTGATTGCTGCAATATTCCTAAACAATATAAGCAAGCCAGAAATAGCCAGATCGTCGCGTCAGGAGACCTCCTGGCAAACACCCAATTATGTATGCGCACCACCTACAAAGGACTCCCTGCCCCGAGTGGGTAACTTGACTAGCTGAACTATCAACTGTCCAGCATCGCGCATTTGCCTACTGACTGCTCCACTGTCAATTCGGACCTAACTCAATCATGTTAAATTTTGACCTTTCCAAGGCTTTGTCTCGCACCCGAAATCCATTGTTCTCACCAAGTACGGCATAGCCTGCAGTCGCATTTCTCCCTTTAAAAACCCCTGATTCCAATACCCTCCTCGGATCACTCCCAAGTTCCAGACCGCCTTGCTGCCTCTTTGTTTGGTGAGCCTCCCCTCAGCTCCACGTGCTGAGCCACATCAAACCCCAGCATCGCTCTCTATTCTTCCAGACTTCAGGACAGGTTTTGTATCACCCAAATCAACCATCCCTCTGAAAAATCCCTCTGTCCCACTCCCACCTTTATTTCCTATAGTTATCTGAGTGAATGAGTTGCATACACTGTTTGCCTATATTTTAACAAAGATCTCATTTATTCTTTCAAAACGGTTTGCTTCTTGACTGGCTTGACCCCGTAGACATAGGGTTCAAGATCCTGCTAAGTTACCCTGCCTCTCGTAACGGTAAGGCAGTGCTCAGAGCTAATTTTCCCCACCTATAGTTGAGCACATTTTGGTGTCCCTCACGGACCCCTAGTAAACAGGGTAACAGATGGCTATCTAGCCTCTGCTTAAAAAACTCCAATGAAGGAGACTCCACCACACTCGGAGGCAACATATTCAATTGCTGAACAGCTCTGACCATCAGGAAGTTCTTCCTAAGGTTTAAGTGTAATCTCTTTTCCTGCAGCTTAAATCCATTGCTCCTCGTCCCAGGCCCTTTCTGCACTACACTCTTATAGTGCAATTATTCCCCTTTCAACCTCCTAGGGAATCCTGGGGTTTGCAGCTTTGGGAGGGGCCAGCTGGCCCCTCCCGAAGCTACAAACCCCAGGATTCCCTAGGAGATTGAAAGGGGAATAATCACACTGTAAGAGTGTTGTGGAGAAAGGACCCCAGTCACTGGAGCAGCAGAAAACAAGCCCGCTCCCTCCTCTACATGACATCCCTTCAAATATTGAAACATGGCTAGCATGTCCCCTCTTAACCTTTTCTTCTGCAAACTAAACATACCCAGCTCCCTAAGAGGTAGAAGAGGCAATGGAATGTATGTAGGTGAATGAATAAGGGTGCATGTATTAAGGTTTTATTTCATTTGGAGATGATGATTAACATCTTAAGTACAAGGTGGTAGAAAAATACCCAGGTTTAAGCACCAAATGTTGTTGGATTATGACTCCCATCACCAACAAACATTGATTATTTAAAAGTAGCATGTTCCCCACTCTGAGATACAGCTGAAAACAACTTACTGGAGTTTTAGTTTATTAAACTAAAGCTATATTTAATAAAATTTAAATACATTTGTATGTTACTGAAAGGTTAATATAGTGGCATTTTGGGTTTTGGAAAAAAATTAAAATCTAATTTATGTAAATTATAAACAAATGTTAGAAGAACTGCCTTTTTAATATATCAATTTTTTAAAAGAAAATTATAGTTCAGTAAGAACATCAGAATAAAAATAGAGGGGAATGGTGAAAGGAAGCCTGCTTTTAAGATCTCCCTCCTCATATTGGTCCTCCCTTGTTAATAAATTAAACTGTAGTTGATTAATCCAATTAATTAAATTAGTCAATTAAATGTGTGTCTGAACCCACATATGGTCAAATGCTAGTTCCATTTCTACAGTAATTCCTTGGTTTGAATAATTATTCCCATTGATTATATTTCTATTCGGGTGTCTGGGAACTACCATAAGAAAGACCCAATAAATGATTCTGCCCCTTTGAACCTAAACTTTCAAGGCTGTGGATTTATTAGGATAGAAGGAAAAGAAGCTGTGTCAGTCTTAATGAATCTCCCAGGGATTCTTGCAGCTGCAAAAGGGGCAGATGACTGAACAACTTAACAAGGCAAAAAAGAGGTTGAAGATGTATGTATCTTTAGGACACAGTTTCCTCGCCATGAACTTTCCCATAAAACATGGGGATATGGAGGTAATGAGTATCTCTTTCCCCAGAGAAAATTATGCTTGATAAGATGACCAAATTTTTGCACACTTAGTCCTCTTTCTCTGGCATGATGTGCCCCATAGAGCAGTTATGCTGTATTGCCAGACTGCTGAGGTTTGAAGCTAAGAGTATTTCCACACTACACTGTTATAGTGATATTATTCCACTTTCAACATCCTATGGAAATCTGGGGTTTGCAGTTTCGGGAGGGGCATTTATAATTCTCAGCCAGACTGCTCTTTGGCTTCAGTAAACTACAAACCCCAGAATTCCACAGGATGTTGAAACTGGAATAATAGCACTATAGCGGTGTAGTGCAGAAAGGCCCTAAGTCTAGATATGTGAAAGTCTGGAAAGGTTGAGGGAAACCCAGATATTTTATAAAAACACAACACACATTCTTCCAGTAGAAGGTTTTTTTTTGTGGGGGGGAGTGAATTCTTATATTAGAGACAAGAATTACTTCTTCAAGACAGCTTTAAAGAAGTGCAGTTGTTCACTTTGTGCATGATGTTATCCTACAGTTATCTCATGGAGTTATAAGAATTTTTATATTACCACTTCTATTCCTTGTATTTCAGACTGTTTCTAAATAATCAATGCCTTGAAGAAAATTCTGGTAGTGTGGGCCAGTGATTACATGTGACTACTAGGGCTGTTTTCTGGCCCTGGGCCCCTTCCAGATAGGGTTGCCATGTCACCCAGATAGCTGGGTTTTACCTGGATTCTTGGCATCCTTCCCAGTTCCCGTTTGGGCCATCATTTGAACTAGATTCCAAGTTTTCTTTTGCTTTTTTTAAAAAGTAAGTCTCTAGCCCTTGTGGAAGCCAAGATATGGCCAAAACATGGAGACATTCTTCTGTTAATTTTTTAATCCAAGAAACAGGTCCAACCAGGAAATTCAGGTGTGAGGGAAGTGATAGTGAGTAGTGAGAGGACTGGCATTACTCCCAAAGGTGGGTGAGTCAGAGGTCCACCCATAGTGCCAGTGCCTCTGGAAATAGTGAGGAATTATAGCTCAAAAGGGAGGTCTGTGACAGGGAGATAATTTTACAGGATCTTTCCACTCACATACACCATTACTAATATAGGGACACCATCTGAAGTTTAAACAATCTTTATTGGGGAAAATCAGAAACACATGCAAGATACAAGCAATCTCACAGCCACACAAGAATAACCGAAGAAAAGGAAAGAAAAATTGGATAGTGAGAAGTTGGGTTAAAGTGGGCAATATTTACCTATCCTGCAGAGAAGAGAGAAAATGATGTGCCTCAGACAAGGGGTCCAAGGATAGTACAAAAACAGGAATCTGAGCAGCAGAGTGATGGCCTAGGTCCAGTGTACTATGTGTTATCTGGCTCAGACCAATCTGCCCTGAGACAGAAGGTGTTAATGGCTCTCTGGCAGACCAAACAATCTGGGCAGGTGAGGAAACAAAGGAGAATCGAGAAGAGGAAACAGGTTGATGGCCATCAGTTGCTCTAGTGAGACAACTTAGGGCATTTCCCCACAGGGCGAGAGATCACCCCGTGCCACTTCTTAGCAGGTCTTATGGCTCCCCGGTCCAGTCCAGGTGCTCCGGAGCAGTGCGTGCTTGTCGCTTCGCACTGCTCTGGCATCAAAAATGGCGGCTTCTGGTTGGTCGAGGGTCTTAACCAACCACTGAAGCTCACCAGCCTAAAGCCCGCCCGGCAGATTGCAGGCTCGCATTGGTGCGAGCTTGCAAATCTGCACAAGGGAGCAGGCGCACACGGGCCCCCGCTCTATGCTTTTGAAAGACCGAAAGAAACAGGTTTCTCAAAAGCACGCTGGATGACCATTTGGGGTTGTTCTGGAGTGGGCTGAGGTGCGGATCTATGTTAAATAGTCTGGCCAGTCCGCTCTCAGGTGCAGACGTCCTCCCTGGAGGATGGACTGCACCGTTTCAAATACCCCGTGCGGAAATGGCCTTAGTATGCAATTGTGTTGCAAGGTTGAGTTGTTGAGGGGATTACTGTAAGCTCATCAGCACCGGGGCTTCCCAACTAATATGCCCTGAGGTCCCATCTGACCTACTTTTGTACATGTTCAGCCAGTCCTCTTTGAACCATGACTTCTCAGCTACAACAGTGTATGATTTATATTTTCCATACCAATTAGATAATGTTCATTGCCAATTATATCATATTACAGAGTGCGAGTGTACAGCACGCTACAGTGGAGTGCAAGAAGCAAGCAAGAAGTTCACCATCATGGCACAAGGTGAGATGAGGAAGTGAGTAGGAGAGACAAGAGAGCAAATCACGTTAACAGTGATGTGCAAGATGTAAGATACTGATACACTACAACTTTGCAAGGTGAGGCCAAGGAGTGAGTAGAAGATATGAGAGAGTGAGCAGTGTGAACAGCAATGTGCAAGAGATGAGTGGTGCACTGTGGTAGGAAGGGGTGATGCAGAGAGTAGGAGGGACAGAGGAGTGACGAGTGTGAGCATTCGTACATAAGAAGCAAGAAAGGGGCTCATTGTGAATGTGCATTTATCTCTACAGTGTAAGCTCTGTCAGGGAAACAAAACAGCAGTTACATAGCTAAAGATGTACAAAACGATTCCTGTGTTAACTTCATGCATCTGTAGCTTTTTGTCATCGGTAATACCAGCCACTGGAAGTGTTTGTGCGTGCCATAAATGTTAATATAGTTGCTGTTGTTCTTTCATGTATACTACACTCTAAAAGGGACATGTCACTTTACATGATTTCTCTCCCTTTGAATCCCCACAGTAACCCTGTCCACCACTGAACGTTAGTAGTAGACTTGAAGCCTGCCTCTTCCTGCCTGCTCTCACACCTCAGTGGAAGTGGGGACCAAGAGCAGCGATAGCTCACTTGGCAAGTGAGCAGTAGCAACAGCCAGGCCTATGGGCTTTCCTCAAAAGTGAGTGAGATCAACATCCCCAGTGACAAAGAGCACAAGGAGATAAATGGCCTAGGTCAAGGCCTCCTTCTTCTCAGGAAACAGAGCTGCCACCAGCACTGCCTTCAGTGAGAGAAGCCCCCTGCTAAGTCTGCAGAGCTTTCAGCTGATTTCATGTGTATGAAGGAGAACCTCCTTCTATCTCACCCTGCTTGTGTGTTGAGATCTTTGGAGGATATTTTTTTTATAATAATTTTATTAAATTTCACAAATAAAAAAAAAAGGTTCTTTAACTTGTAGTTTTACATGAATTGTTTCTGATCTTCCACTCTGATCTGGTCTTTGTTTCTCGAAATTCACTCCACTTGTTACATTTATGTATCATAATACAATGTTTATCTCAACTGTTTGAACATGCATTTCCCTCTCCCACACAGTCATAATACAGTCATTCTCACTTATCAGTTCCCAGCTGTCACTCCATTCTGCTTTTTTCTAATCGTCAAAATTTCAGTGTGTTCTCATTTCTCTACTTATCTCTTTTAAACTTCTGCTGTCCTCTCATATATTTTTTAAGACCTCCATCACTTATAACCTAAAGTCTTACAATTTCTAGCATATGTCAGTCAAGTATATCTGGCAGTCTGAGCTATTATTACTGCAACAGTCATTCATCTTCTTGCCCTGGATCCCATTATATTAAAATATCTTGTTTCCCACTTCTATACTTAAATCCTATTCAGCCCCCTTCAACTCTTCAAAAATATCAGTGTTTATATTACTAACAGTATATCAGTATATCAATCAAATACGTAAGCTTAATTGACATTGCCACAGTACAAATCCAGTTATGTAATTCAGAACACTGTGCCTAAATCCACCTCCCGTTCCCCCCCCCCCCCAATCTGGCACTTTGCAGCCTGGAAATTCATTTCTGAAGATTCTCTGTATTCTCTTAGCCGCTTAAATTCCAAGCTGCTCCTTCTCTGGGAGTGGGGGTATTTTGCTTGAATGACTTTCATCACAGGCTTATCAATCACAATACCCCCATAAACCCTTTAACAATATCACAATGTTTATGTTAATGAGAGTATATCAATCAAATACGTAAGCTTAATTGACATTGCTGAAGTACATTACCACTTGTTAAATTCAGAGCCCTGTGCCTAACTCCACCTCCTATTCCCCACTCGCATCTTGGACTTTGCTGCCTGGAGTTCATTTCTGAAGATTCTCTGTATTCTCATAGTCACTTAAATTCCAAGCTGCTCCTTCCATGGGAGTGAGGATGTTTTGCTTAAATGACCTTCCAGCACAGGCTCGCCAGTCTCAACAATCCAGAGTCAAGAAAAAAAAGTCAGGAAACAAGTCTCACACAGTAGGAGCTAAAAAAGAAAAGCACTGCTCAATAACTGTTGCCTCCCAGAGTATTCTTCTAAAGTCAGAAATCCAGAGTCAAAAAGCCAAAACACCAATCGTCTCAGATCAACCAAAATAGTAAAATGTAGAAATAAGGAGAGTTCAATGTCCAAATGGAGATTATTAAATCTTGTAAAGTCCAATCTTATTCCTTAATCCAATACCACCCATTTAATTATTTGGCATTTTCAATTGTAAATCCAAGCTGCAAATCAGAAATCTTCTTACCATTGATAACTTCAGACCTTGAGAGAAAAGCAGAAAAGCCTCTTAGCCATTTCTTTAAAATCAGCTGCCCCTTTAAGACGAACTCTCAGCCATGACGCACTCACATTTCCTCTGGGTCCCTCCATTCCTTCGCTCCTGCGCACTGTTGCAAGCCAAATTCTGCTGTGATATTTCCAAAATTAAAGTCCAGAACAGGTTACATGCTTGTTTCTTGGTTAAAAGTCGACGGTGGTGCTTGTGCCGCTCTGGTGACGATCCCGTTGGCTCCGTCATGATTCTTTGACCCCCTGGCGCTTTCTGCTCCCCCAGCCGGGTAGAGCAAGACACCAGTTGTGGGGTCCCCTTTGTACCTCTTCCGCACCCCTTGTACCGGAGGGGTGCTTAGCTGCTTCTGGGATAACAAAAGAAGCGGCTGGAATCCAGAGGGGGTCTGCTCGGGGCTGCGCCATTGCGCAGCTTCATTCTAAGCTTCCACTCATGCCCGCCGTGCAACCAGAAGGGAGATCTTCAGAGGATTTTGATATGAACTGTTTTCAAGTTGAGATTGATTAAAAGATCTGTAGCCACGTAGCTGAAAAAAAAATCTACTAGATTTTCACTTATAAGGGAAGAAACTTTTACATTTGGGAGTTTCCTTTTATTTTAAAAATTATTATACAACTCTTAAATGACAAAACCTAAGATTCAGAAGTACCGGTTATAAGGTAGTTAAGACAATAGCACACAATCGTGTAATAAACAATTCTTGTATGTGAACCCATTTTGAAACTGGGTAAGTGTCACTGAATATTTATGAATATCTAACCGCTTCTGTGAAGAGGAGGAATGGAAACTGAAGTCTGATTCAGTGTTCTGTTCCCTATTTAGAAAACCATGGTTTGCAATCCTAGATTTGAGTATTCCTATAGGATTCTCTGTGGCTCCCTCTTGCATTGGGTCTACATGCAGAAGAGAAAGAAAGATTCAAGGGTTCCTTTCTCCCCCTTCTTGTGGCTCCCCAGGTCACTCCCAGGGGCCATCCCCATCAGCCCCACTGAGAGGTCTGAGCCCACCATTTTGCTTGCCTCCTGCAGCAGTGGCAGGGCTTTGAACTGACTTCATATATGAAGGAGCACGTCCTTCCATGTCACCTGCTTCTGTGTTGAGATCTTTGGAGGACAGCCTCTTCTGAGGACCACCTGTGAGGAAAACACCTTACACATTTACAAAGAAGGCCTTCTTTGCAGTAGTACTCTGGTCTCTAAAGGAGATTAACAGTTGGTGCCAGCCTTGCTTTACTTTTGGAGGTAAATTGAAGTCGTTTTTTTCTGTGCAGGCATTTTGGTTTTAACTTGATTATTTTCCTTAAAAACAAAACATGGATTTTTAAAAATGGATCATTTGTTAGTTTCCTGAATGAAGAGTTTTAGGCTTCCTTGTTTGTAATTGTGTGTGTATGGAGGGGGTTATTTTAAAAGGTGGTGTACTGCCTTCTGATCCTTTGCGGATGAAAGTTTGTTGATATTTTTTAAATGATAAAATATGAGTAAATAAAATGGGAGAGAACAATGTACACGACTTTAAAAATGAACATGTTGAGGACTGCTTAAGTACAAGAGTACAGATATACTTACAAAGTAGAAGTATTCTTGGGCAGTCCTCCATTAACAGAAAAGATTGTACTGGAGGCAGAAATAACACAGAAAGTATAGGAATAGATATCTACAACAAAAACAAAAACAAATGGCAGTTTGACATGCTTCAGAAAACATTTTATTCAAAATTAACAATACACAAATGTGAGATGACACCACCAGGTCAGGTAAGCCTTGAATAAGAGAACAAAAAATATTTTGAACCTCTATAGGTCATTTGAAGGCTTATTCTAAAATGTACCAGATGTGAATATATTTTAGTAGAAGAAAAGGCAAGTTTAAGAACAAAAACAAGAGAGGAACTAGAGATGGAAGGTTTCACATGTAAATGGTTCTTATAAGTTGAAAGAAAGATTTAATATGGATAACAAATTGGAAGGATTTGAAAGTATAGGGAAAAAGAATGAATTTGAAAATGTCATTTTTGAAAAAAAAGACCACATGGTGGCTCAGTTATACAAAATATTATTAGAGAATTAGAGACAGAAATAATTAAAGATTCAATGATACAATGGGCAAGAAATATAGGACATGAAATTAGCTTGGAACATTGGGAGAAAAGCTGGAAGAACACACAAAAATTTACATTAGCCCAAAAGCTGAAAGAAAATTACTTTAAGATGCTTTATAGATGCATACTTTATAGATGGTACTTAGACCCAGGAAAATTAAGGAAAATGTACAAGATTTCCGGCAAATACTGGAAATGTAAGACAGAAGAAGGAAAATTTTTTCATATGTGGTGGTCATGCCCTGAAGCTAAAAGATATTGGAAAACCATTCAAAAGAAAATATTGGAAATATTACAAATTAATATTCCTTTGCACCCTGAAATATTTCTTTTAAATATGTTACATCAAATAGAAAAAGAGCATATTAGATATTGAAGAATAATACTCTATATGGTATCAAATGCAAGGATTACTTATGCAAAATACTGGAAGTGTGAAAATATCCCAGATATCGAGGATGGGATGTTAAACTATCAGAAATGATAATGAGGGATGATTTGACAATGGCACTTAAGGGTGAAACAAGGGGGAAAAATAGGGAAGAATTGAAACCAATTAAAGAATACGTACAGCAAAAATGGGCGATTCAGAAAGAAACATGACAAGAATGAAAATAAGCAAAGATATAGGAAAAGGGAAATGAAAATTTTATTTTCAGAATTATAAGGAAAATCATATAAAAAGGGAAATGATCAGAAGAAGTTTGGAAAAATAAGTGAGTAATAAAATTAGAAGAAAGAACGAAGGAAGTTGAAACTATACATTTGTATATACTTTTTATACAGAAGGATGTTCATAAAACTTAGAACAAAGTAGAAAAAGAATTCATATGTAAGACATATGTAAGACAAAGTAGAATATATAAGACATGTAACTGAAATTTATTTTGATACATAAAAGATATAGAGGTATCTATATATGTAGATTAAGACAGGAGATCAATAGAAGAAGAAGAAATAGAAATAGAATAAGATGTTGGATAGGTATATAAATTTGATTGTATATATTTCTTTGTTTTCTGTTTCTTATATATTTATAAAAAGAAAGAATGATTATTTGTAAATATTGATTGTTATAACTTTAATAATAATAAAAGAAAAAGAAAAGAAAAATAAATAAATAAATAAAAAGTATCCATGGATGGCTTTTTCTTTCACTATCCTCCACTTTTCTTAATAATTTCCATTTGGCCAAAGTTACAGATCTATGCTTTTTTAACATAGCAAGGGTAGCTGATGAGGCAAGTCTATCTTCTTTCCTGTGTTCACATATGCTCAGTAGGGGATTCTGGGAGCAGCTTCTGTATACCTTGCCTGCTGCAGGCAGGCAAAGATGGCTACAGTAGGATCAGCTGAAGTATAATCCCATTCTTTCCCAATTCAGGCTTTGCTTGCTGCATTGTTTATCGCAGACAGTGCGGGTACAAGCTGACATTAAATCACCATCCTACTAAAGCCGCTGAAAAACATCCAGCTAGACATAAGACAAGGAGAAGAAGTGAAGCTGGACAGGCATAAATAGACTTTGTTATGAAGGTGCTTTAGTGCCAGAGGCTTTAATGGGATATTCTGAGAGTGTGCTTTTAATCAAAATACCAAGGTTGAGAAGGTATCTGACAGCAGCAGAGGTTAATCTGGAAGAAGCCAAAGATTCAATAATATTAGACATTTTGACATTTTGAATATAACTTCCTAAAATCTCTCCCAGCCCTTTCACTAAACCTAAAATTATTTTTGATGATCAATGTGGCTGTGGCTTCATGTGAGAGGAGCTTTGCAAACCTGAAACTTGTAAAGAATTATTTGTGATCTACAATAGGACAGTCAAGGCTTTCTGATCTTGCAATAGTATCAATTGAAAGTGAGTTGGTGAAAAGGATTGATTCTGATGAAGTGATTCATAAGTTCACAGCTGTGAAGGCCAGGAAAGGAAAGTTCTGATTTAGTCTAGATGTTCATTAAGTGCTGAAATGCTGGTGTGTGCATTTATTTATTTATTTATTTATTTCCATTTATGAATATATTTCCATATGCATTTGTGTACATTATTTGGGCCATTATTGATAATGCAAAATTAATCCATTAATGTCTCTTATGTAACAGTAAAGTTTAATGTTAAAATGAACATAATTTTGATGTAGTTACTAAACTTTTTTTTACTTCAAATTCTATTGTTTTCATACAAAATTTTCACTTTAACCACATAAAATTATGTCAATGGCCCTTTCCTCATGGGGGGGGCGAAACAGGGCCGTGCACGCAGGGGCGGAGCTTACCCGCGAGCAGGTTGCTCCGTCCCTCCAAAGAGTGCGGATCCGCCGTTCCAAACGCCACCGAATTTCAGCGGCGCTCGGTGGCGCTCGGCAGTGCTTGGCAGCACCCAAAATGGAGGCTGGCGGCTTCCGGTGGCGCTCCACCAATTAGGACAGCGCGCCAGCTGGAAGCCTGCCCCCAGGCAGATCTGCAGGGATGCGCTACCGCGTCTCTGCAGTTCTTCACCGGGGGCTGCTACGGGGCAGCGCGGGTAAGTTTTATAAAAACCACTTTTGAAGGTGGTTTTTATAAAACTCACAGCGCCACCCCTGGGGCTGTGCTAGAGCAGTTTGAGGTCTAGAACCTCACTTTTTTTAACTGCTCTAGCGCAGACCCCAGTGAAGAAGACCTCCAGGAGAGGTCGCTCTAGCGTGGGCAATATGCCCATGTGGAAATGGCCAATGTAAAAACTTTAAGGTTGTGCATATTGTATTGTAATTTAAAGGTGTAATTTTAATGTTCCTAGTTGTTTTTTACCACTACTATTGCCATTACATTCAGTGATATATGAGAATTATGATTTATAAGTACAATACAAAAAAAAATTCAAAGAATTCTGTATGATGTGGTACGGGAGAAGATCCATGGAGTGACATTATAAATTACTGTACTTGGTGACACCAACCCTGACGATGCCACTGTGCCCAGATTTGAGGAAGTAGAATATGGCAACCTGGCCTCCAAAACAACTATTGAATTGCATCTCTTGGTAGCTTCCAGGGGCATCAGATAATTTGTATAAACAGACTGCCAGAGGCATATCTAGGGTGGGGCAAGTTGTGTACATACTCTGGGTGCCAATGCCAGAGGGGCACAAAAACCCTATGCTGACAGATTTAGCACCAGAGGAGGAGGATATCCCTATCCAAGAGGCAGACAGATTCTTTTCTGTCAAGTGGTGCAAGAAGCTGAAACAAGAGGGCAGGTGGCAAACAGTGCTGGGCAACCACAATCCAGGGCAAGTACCTGCCTGCTTTCTTTCCCTGCCTTTTCCCTAGCAACTTGTGTTTGTGGAGGAGAGTGGTGAGAGACAGAAACTTTTCTTCCTCTCTCTCTGCCAGGGAAACTGTCCTAACTGGATATCTGTCCTTCCTTTTCAGAAGTTGATCATTGGTGCTAGGCAGTTTGCTTTTCTTATTTTGGGGGTGAGGGAGGCATCTGTGCCACCTGGATACCAGCCAATCAGAGAAGAAATGGAAAAAAAGAACTTTGAAAGCATCATAGACAAGTTTGCAGCAATAAAGGCGAAGAAATAACATTGTACTTTGTTTATACATGGAAAAAAATAAAACATTTTGAATAATAAAGTTTTGTTTTGTTTTTCTCCAGAGTCATAATCATGTTTAACAAAGAAGTAGAAAAGAAAAGATGGAATTGGAATGGTATGCATGTAGGGGTGGGGGGTGAGGTAGGGATAAGAAAGTAGGGGTGCACCTTCCACATTTGCCGTAGGTGCAGTTTATGCTCACTGTGCCACTGAAGACTGCTGCGTCTTTCTGCACAGTTTAATATCCAAAGGGGTGGTGGTAGTTGAAATCCACAAGTGGATTTCTGGCCTGTTATGGTTTTGGTCTTTCATTTTCTGGAAGTCCATGCCACCACAGAGACAGACATGCTGCGTTTGTCTCCCCTCCCCCAGTTTCAAGTGTTGTTTGTTTCTGTTTTAAACTCTTCTAATTTTCACACTGGAAAAAAACAATATGGGCTTTGTATCTCCAGTTACTGCAACTTGCTGCTTAATGTCTTATTCTACCAGGTTCATTGACAACTTTGAGTCTGGGAAGGCAGTTGCCCCTTAGCAAACATACTGGATGATTGGGCAGGATAAGTAGTAGAGTCACAGAGGGGAACACTGCATAGCTGCAGCAAGACATAAGTGCCCAACACTTACAGGCTTTCAAGAAACAGAGGCTTGGGGTGGGGTTCATCAGATACCCCCTGCCAGGCTCATAGAACAAAGCCAGTTTCCAACAGTGCTAGGACTGGTAATAGGGAATAGGTGGAGATGACAGAAAGCTTCTGTGCTTTGAAAGGAGAGGTAAAAGAGGAGTCAAAGAACACTCAGGAGTATGTTAATGAGACCCAGTGGTACAAGGAGAAAGAAATGAAAAAGGTAGTCCAGAAGCAGCTGAAGAAAGAGCAACATTTCTCTCTTAATCCAGAAGGAGGGCATTTTTTTTTTATTAGACAAAAAGTGAATTACACATTATGGAAAAAAGAACTGAAAAGATCTGAGAGAATGGGGTCAGAGCTCTTGGCAATAGCAGGAAGCCCTGGTGTGAGCAGTGCTTTGGGAAATAAGGCAAGGCATGTGTGCATTCTTTGGAATCCTCATTGGCCAGATATGGTCCACAGACTTAAAGTTCCTCTTCCCGTCAACTTTTGAATCCTCTTTAGTCTCCATCTTGTTCTCCAGAACCCTAGATTTAAAAGTACATAAGCAAACAGTTTTTTTTTCTGTCCTTATATGTTATTAAAGAAAATTTTGTACACAAGAATGATACTGTCCCATGTATAAATAAGTACATCCAGTATACAAAACTTCATAGTCTGTTACATAAAAATGTTGATTTGCATTTTTATTTTCTTGAACAGTTCCACATTCTTATGAGGAAATGCACACTGAAAACAGTCTTTTAATGTTTTTCTTTCTTTTTTTCTTTCTACAGGTATGTTCAGAATGCCCATCCTTTGAGGAATGCAGCTATTCATACCCATTCTTTTCTCCTTTCAGTATCCTGGAATGTGAATTCACCTTGATATTGAACTATCAAAAAAAAAAGAAGACTGCTGATAACTATTGATTTCTCATTTACCCTCCCAGTTGGAAACTTTTGAGAATCGCTTTATGTTGCAACTATTTGAGACTGAGGAGAACACCTTTGTTTCCTTTGTCACAAGATGGGCACCCAGAAACAACAACATGGGTGCAATTCAGAGCCTCATAACTGAATTATTTCGGCATGAATGAATATGTGTAGAAGTTTTTGATATCTTAATTTGAAACTGCATATGATGATCATGTAAAATGAGGTGCTCATCCTTAAGATGGAATAATCAAGAAGGAATTTTGCCTGTGCCCAATTCATGAACACAGCTTCATTTGACAGAGCTGTTGCTTTATTTTTTAGCCCTAAGAAATGAACACTCCTTACTTTCATGAGCAGTAAGAAGTTCTCAGAGCAGTGCTTATCTAGCCTTGGTTTTATCTGGAAGGAAACATTACTGACAGATTTAAGTAAGGATTTTGTTGCGGGGGGGGGGCATTTGGGTTTATTAACAAACATCATCATCATCATCATCATCATTTTATTTATTTGGTTTATTAACAAATATTCAAATTGAGCATCGCTAGAGTCAGAAAATACAGCACTGCTGGAAATAGCAAGTCCTCTAACCACATCAGATCTCAAGAGAAGCAGCCTGTCAATCTGAAAGTAATCCCTTTTCCTTTAATGCATTCCTTGTCTCTGTCTTAAAACTGGAATTTCTCCCTTTCCCTACCCTGCCTCATTATAAACACATTTCTGTTGTTTTATTCTAGTGTACAAGCACTTGAAGATCCATTCAGTAGTGGGTGGGTTGAACTGGCAAACAAGAAAAATCAGTCCCCTTCTCCAAAATGGATATGAATTAAACAACCACTCTGAAAAACAATTGAATAATGATTGTTTTCACTGATGTACTGTGGATACAATATAGCAGAAATTACCTTAGAAGGGGCATTCTTGCATGAGAACAGGAAAACTTTGGCTTTTCCACTGCTTGTATTTTTATTTTGATGCTCTCTAATTTAATTGATGAACCAATTAGAGAACAAAATATCACAGACCCTCTTTGATGCACGTGAATTACATCAGAAATATTATAGCAAGCCCAGGAATATTGAGATTTACCTATTAAGATTTCTCTGGCCTTGCCTGCAACTGTAATCAAAAGTGGCATTGGAAGAGATGGACAACTTCTATGAAGAATTGAGTGCTGAATAAACACTGCAACAGTGCTTAATCATGTCCCTGTGGGGACATCCTCTGAGTTTATTTACTCTTTATCAGTTCCCATCTCAACTAAATAGCTACCTTGAATATTCCAAGAAAGTTCACTCAATCCTGTTTTAAAAAGCAATTTAGTTGTTGATATTTGCACTGGTTTCAAACTTGTTGAAGAGTGAAAAGCTTCATCTTGTACTGACTACATGGCAAGTATTGCTTCAGTTAAGATGCTTATCTAATAGAGAAAGCTTTGTTTTAAGGAACAGATCTATACTATGAAACTAAATTCTTGATGCCTGAAGCTATGGAGAACCACACCACCAAACCCTACACGTTTCATTGTGAGAACAAGCAATCAGCAGTAGCTCCAGGGGCTTGGCTTTATCTGTATAACCCAGTCTACTTTTACACAATTGCTGATGAGAAGATTAAAAGATTTATACATACAAAGATTTTAGCTGTGAAATAGTTCTAAACTTTCCTTTATTTGATGTTTAGGTATACTTATGTTGCCATAAATAAGAAAATGATTTTATCTCCCTGTAACTCATAAATGTTACAATTAAGATTCTGGGTATTATTATGTTATGTATACTTTTGCTGCTATTCCAAATTATTATCTGTTGCAGGACCATATGATGAGAGGATGCCACATTTTGTATCACAGAAAGAAGAGATATTCTTTTTGGTATCAGTGTCATGATTACTGTCACGTTGAACAGATATACCTCTGCCTCTCCCTTTTTCTTTCCCCTTTGCTAATGTAGCACTATTAGAATATTGTACGAAATAATCATACGGCCAGGCATACAAGCCCTGACTTCATTGTTTCTGCATCCCAAGCTGTGTTAGAGGGCATGAGAATAAGATTAGCAGCTCGTAAGTATGTGACAAGACATGCTTACAAAACTTCCAGGACTGGGATCCCTGAGACTGCTGGAAATTATAACCATATTCAGCTGAATACAAGCTTTTACAATACAAACTTTTACTGAACACACAAATATCTTTAACACAATAGCCTTGTTTATGACAATCATAGATGAAGAAATATACTATAAACATTAAAAAGATACAAGCAGTTACGACACGTACTAACCCTGGAGCTTTTCTGATCAGTTCCTGATTGTGGACTGCCCTTAGACACAAGTCTAAGCCACATCACTGTTTCTTCTGTTTCACTGTGTCTGCGCTTCTAGATCAATAAATATCACTCACTATGCCCTGAAATCTCATCATCTAAAACATTCCTCTTTTTCCTTCAGCTAGCCTTGTGTGAGTGTGTGACTGTTTGGATTTTGTGCATGTGATTAATTCCTCTAATAAAACACAATTAATCTTAATTTTTGGATCTCTGGCTGGTTCGTACCTGCAGAAGTACCAATAAACATAGGTGGAAAGATCTCACTAAGCTACCCCCCTCTCACAGGGCTCCTAATTTGAGTCCATCTTTGCATGGAGGTACTGGCATTGCAAGTTGACTCCTGAGTCACCCACATTTTGGATAACAGGATTGCTGGACAATGTGGGCAATACCCTGCACCCCCTGATTTGTGAGTTAACGCATGAAGCTTAGGAAAACTGACACAGGGAAACTGGCAGGGATTCCAACCAAATTCTATGTAGTAACATGTGTAAGTGAGAATCTGTATGACTGAGCCATAAAGACTACTGTGGGATGGAATCTGTTCCCTTTTCTGTCTTGGTCTGACTCTGGCAGCTGCCTCTATACAGCCACAAGCTTAGCTTGCCATCCACGAGCCACTGTAGATCTCAAGGATCTGGCATGTGACTGTCCCGGGAATCACTCCCTATCTCTTGGTCTGTCATGGTGTGGGATCCAAAAAGTTAGGAAATCACAGTTAGGATATCCATACACCACAAAAACACTAGCACTTAAGATTATGGAGGGTGTAAGAAACAGCATAAACTCATTTTGTGTGGGTTGCATGCCACTTCTATTAGGTCAGTGTACCTTTTTGTAGTTTTCTTTCAAGGAAAGTTGATAGGACAGGTTGGAACCCAAAGTCCTCTTTTATGGTTTCCCTGCTGAGTAGCTCCCTGGGGACAAATGGTTTCTCTGTTGGTGGTGGTAGCAATTGATTGCTGAGCAGTTTGTGTATCACTAGTAACAACAACTGGCTCTGGGTTTAAGTGCTTTGCCTGGATTTGGAGCAGGTACCCCTCAGTCTGAAAAAGATATAATAATAAAGCAGGACTCAGACAGGACCCTGATATTTCATTTTCCCACTGCTCATCTAAATGGTGGTAACTTCCACAGAGTTTTGCCTCCCCTCAGCAGCTCTGTCCAGTGTAGACATTAGGGATTTTCCCCAAAGAACCCTGGTGGTCTCCCTGTCACTGAGTGTCTGGCCCACTTTTCCCTGGTTTTGAGGCTTTGTCCTTGCTGGTGGGAATCACTGATTGTGGGGATGTCTACAGAGAAAGACATCTTTTCACTTTTGGAAAGCCATAGAGGCATTGTGTTGCAAGCATGTTAGAAGACACCTTTGCAGTTGTTACAAGGACATCTGAGTAATCTGGCTGCAGGATTGCCTGGTATGGTGTTTTTTTCTTCTTATTTTGCATGATGGAATGGTTTTATAGTAATGAGTAAAAGGCCAGATCTTCATTAAGACTTTTTGGAAACAAAGAATTAAGTTTTAGAATCAATTCCACTTCTTTTTTTCATAAGAATTCTTTCAGTATTGTTTGTTATTTTTTATAGTGTCCAAAACCTAAAATCATATGCAGAACATTGCATTTCTACAAAATGACTGACCAAAGGAGCCCCCAGTTGTTTATTCCTTAAGTTATAAAGACGTTCTGCTATTCATTTTTTAGGGGTCTTGATGTTCTTCTCATATACATTTTTTTTACACTTGCATTGAATAACATATACAAAATAAGTACTATTGTAAGTGCTAAAGTGAGTTAAATTGCATTTCTTTGGGTCATTAGGATACATAAACTGTCATTTTGGTTGTATATTTAAAATATATACAATGTTCATAAGGATGGTATCCTGTGGGACTACCTGCTTCTAATATAGTGGATTGTGATGTTTGGATTGAATCCTTGAAAATTGAGCTGACCACATTATCTCTACTATTTTTAGTCTTTTTAAAGGAGATTTGTGGCTTTTCCTTGCATCCTGGAATGTTATCTAGTAAAAATCAATGTTTTTTTAATGAACCCTGTATGTTTTTATTATATGATTATACGTAAGAGAGCAATGGAGGTGATTGGACAACCGTCTGTGTTGTTTTTGTAGTAATTCAGACCAGGATCTGCCAGCTGCCTTAGCAAACCCCTGGGATATTACTCTTTGTGGATAACCTCTTTCCAAAAGTTGTTGGGATAATATATGGGACTCCCTTTTAAAAACTTCCTCATTGTGGTAATTGTGTTTAAGCCTGAGAAACTGACCATAAGGGAGATTGAGTCTCACAATCGTTGGATGTGAACTGTCAAACCTAAAGTATGTGTTGGGATCTGTAGGTTTTCTATACAGGAAGGTGACAAGTTGATCTCCTGCCTTGAAAACTCTCAGGTCCAGGAAATGGACCTCTCAGTGGCTGAATTGGAGGTCAAACTGTATGTTAAGATGAACTGGACCACACTAGGCCAAGGTATGGGAAGAAACCCTATAGATGTACAGCAGAAGAAAGTCAGTGCATATGAGAGCCAGAGAAAGGGTGACAAACAGCGAGTGGAAGTTATTGCCATACCTACAGCACTCATTGTCATTCCCTCTCTGACAGCTCTATTAAACACCTTTAATTTCTCCTTGGACTTCCTTGGGTCCTTGACAGAGAAAGCCCACCTTCTCTGTGCTCTCTCTAAGAGGAATAGCCTGTGGAGCTGGGGATGTGAACAACAGAGTGCTTTTTCTGAATTAGAGCACAGTCTGACACAGACATGACCACAGACACCTAAAGGGAGATCTTGATGGCCATAGCTGCAGGAGCCAAATGTCACAGTGAGGTGGACTTGCCACTGCCTTCCCCTCCTCAGAGCTCTGTGAGCTATACTGGTTTACAATCTGCAGCCATTTGCACATTTTTTTCTCTTGGTAATCCTGAGAGGAGCCACAACACTTCATGGCTTCATCTTAATCACCATCCTGCCAGGAAAAATGATACTCCCAGAGGCAATCTGGACACTCATTACCTCCCTTCTGAGGCAATGATACTGAACATTGAGTTGGGCATGACCACTCATAAAGGAAATTTCAAAGGTACACTGTCAAGCAACTCCAAAAGACTGGAAGAGCAAGCTCCTAGAACAGGCAGTCCCCTCTTGCGTGAATTAGCTGAAGAGCAAGGCAACTACTCCAACTCCCTTCAGGGAGTGGGAGCCCCCTTGAAGAGACATTCTCAGGAGTTTCCTCACTTGAAGGCCACAATTTAATTATGGGTGGCAACCATATATGTTGGGGTTCCCTCCATAATTAGTTGGAATAGTATTGTGGATGGGATATGTAGTTGTATTCAAAGCAGTTAGATTGCCTCACTTGCAGCTGCTAATTGTAGTAACATTCCTAAGGCACAGTTAAGAAAACATCCAGAGTTCCCACCAGATAGTTACCTGGTAACACCTCAGAGGCTATCTGTAATTGGATTGTGGGAATGCGGGGAGCACTATAATTTACTGACTCTGGAAATTGCCTCAGTTTGAATCACTGAAGTCAACATTATTTGTTCATTCTCACAAATAAAGCTCGTTTTTGCATGTTTGTTCAGTGTGTTTGAATCAGTTCCTGACAATATATGTGGTATACTACAGATAAAGAAAACAGAGTTCAACAATTCAAAGTGCTTTATTAAGAATTTGGAAAAAATATAAAGAACATCTTCTATAAAATCTGATTATGCATTTCAACACAAGAAGCCTTTTTTTAAACCCAAAAGAGAGATAATTCCAATTAGTTGACCTATAGAAACCTATTATACCTACAAAATCAACAGTACAATATTAAAAACCCAGAAGTACTAGAAGAACAAGGATGGAAAATAGACTGGTTTGGATACAGACAAACTTAAAGAGAAATTTTTAAAGGAGAAGAAAACAAATGGATTTGAAAAAGAGACTTCACAATTTGAAATAAAACTATGCACAGATGAGTGTCATCTCATCACCAAAATGTATAAAATGTTATTAGATATAGAAATAGAACCAGAATTGATCACAAATAATATGATAAGATGGGTAGAAGACATAGGACATCCAGTTGAACTAGAGAAATGAGAATGGTTGTGGATTAAAGAACTGAAAGATATTCTCTGCTATGTTTAAAAGAAAACGTGTAGAAAATGATTCTCAGATGGCACCTAATACTAACAAAAATATCAAAGATTTACAAAAACTCTGATAAACATGTCAGAAATGCAGAGAATAGGAAGGCATTCTATACCACATGTGATGGACATGTTCTTGTGCAAAGAATTTCTGGAAAGAATTTCAAACATGGCTACAAGAAATTTTTAAAACTAAGATATTACTAACTCCTGAATTAATGTTGCTGCATATACCAAAGGAAGATATCAAATCTTGAAATTATACAATGTTACACTACATGATTATAGTGGCAACAATGACATATGCTCAAAAATGGAAAAGTCCAGAAATACTCACCAAACAAAAACTTGGATCTAAAAAATACTAGACATTGCAGAAATTGATAGACTCTCAATGAAAATGAAAGTGAAAACAATTGATCAATTTCAAAAAGACTGGGAGCCTTTGCTGAATTTTTTGAAGAAGGAAGAAGAAATTATAACACTGGTTAGAATTTTTGAGTTTTGAAATAATTGTTGTGGATTCAGAAGGAAACTATTGATAGGGAAAAAATCAAATTAAAACTAGGAAAAAATGGGGGAAATTATTAATAATAATATCAGACCTATAAAATATATAAGATGCATTAATGTTTATATTACATTTTATATTAATTATGTTAAATATTTAAATATAAATAAGGGAAGTGAGAGAAGAAAAGTGACAACATAAATATAAATAATGCAATATGATATAAATATTATGTACATATATTTATATATAATTTAAGATAGAGTACCATGTTCAAATGTAATGGAAGTCAAAGAGAAGATACTAAGAGGTTAGCTCTTAGATTTAGAACCTTTGAAAAGAATAATTAATTTCATATGAAAATACATTAAAATATACAAAACATATAATAGAATATAGATTGGTTAAAGTAATGTAAGTTTAATACAAATACAAAGTATATATAATTGAATAATAATAAGGTAAATAGAAGATTTCTTTTTTTATTTTATGGATTAACTTGAACAAGCTTTATTCTAATACAGTAGACTAAATGAATGTAGAGACATTGCATACTTAAAGGCTAGTGATAACTTTTATACTTCATATTTATATGTATATTTATATATATTTGAAATAATATGTAAAACCAGCAAAAATTATTTGATAAAAAAGAGTTCTCTCACTTGTAAACAGTTTTTAGTAGCTACAGTAATCATAGATGTGGATTTTACATTTTTCCTCTTGTAGTAAAAGGACAACATGGCAACAGACACAGGAACCAGGGTAAGTGTTATCCTCCCTTCTTTTACTGGTAGTTTTCCTTTGGCCCCTTCAGACACAAACACCTAACAAAGAGTATCACTGGAACTGCACTATCCTAGAGCCACTTGCCTCTCCCAGGTTGTCTCTCAGGTTGCTTGTTGTGAAGGAATTTCTCCACTGTTGATGGTAGCAATCCAAAGCAAACACATTCGTTTACACAGATCCAGACCTGGTTTACAGAACATGGATCTGCAATGGCATGCATGGTTGCCAAGTGTTTTCACCCCAAAAATGAGAACAAGGAGATTTTCTGTCAGGACAGTCCAAAAACAAAGGCACCCAATTTTGTCACCCACTACAATCTGAACAGGAACATGACTGCCTTGTTGGTAAGAAGCTTGTTTCCTGCAGACCACCCCTCCAACTTGTGAGATAGCTGTAGTTACAGAGGCAGCATGGAAGGTTGACAATCCCTTTGGACTGTCCATTCCCCTTGGTACCACTGACAAGCACACCTCTTCAATTGAGATCAATTTTGTTACCTCATTCGGTGAATGATCCAGGTTGTGGACTGGAAAGTGCAGCCCTGGAATACACAGTGACCAAGCTTCTTGAAGCCAGGTCCACCTAGCTGGTTCATTCACTAGAGGTCAGACTGCTTGTGATTCGAGCCAGAAAGCAATTTGGTTTGAGTCACAGGGTATGCTAGTCCTAAATCTCACTCATAAGGAAGGGAAGTACACCCTTCAATTCATCTACTGGCACCCTATTGCAGCTATGTTCAATCCTGTAATTAGCGATGCTATCATATTAATCCAGGCAGAATCTCCCATCGTGGGCTCTCATAAAGTCAGACATGTGCAAATGTCAATCCAGCCCATGATCTCCTTGAAAGAGATCTGGGTAGGACTCCGTAGGCTGAGTACCTCAGCACAATGACTGGAATGTGCACCCCATTTACATCCCAGTGAAGTGGGCTGAGAGGAATGGATTAAAATTGTGGTCTGGAGCCACAAAATTGGCATAGATGGACTGGGTAATTCCTTAGGAGTGGGCATGTCTTTGTTAGATGCAGCCAATGCGGAGGTTTTAGCAAATAAGTTGTTCTATGTTACTACCTCTATGGTGAATATGGGCAAGCCCATAAGGCAATATTCCCAAAGCATGTCTGACGTTCAATGCTCCATTGTCATGCACCGAGAATTTCGGTATGTTTGATCCAGAGAGATTCAGTCCCCAGACTATAGGACCCTTCAACAAAGACACTTAGGAAACCAGATCTGGGTTTAATCACTATTCATGTAACATTTATTGAGACATAAACTACAAAAATCACATTTAAGTATCAAGAGCACTCTCACACACGCATTCATTCAGCATACTCACGGTCCCTCCGCTGAACACTGATCAGATGTCCCCGAAAGGTGGATGACCCTGGTGCCGCGGTACAGAGCCATAGAGCCATAAAACCATAGAGCCATCCAGCCCTAGAGCCATCCAGCCCTAAAGCCATCATGCCATCCTGTGGGGCTGAAAATCTTCTCTTCTTTATACCAATCTTTTCTCACTTCTTGAGAAATACATGTTTTGCTGGTCGTCATAGTTCCAGAACATACCAATGTTGATGTCAAAAACATCCTGTATCACGTCAATTCTTTATCTTATCTTCGCTCTCTGTACCACTCGGAGAACTTTGGAGAACACCTTGTTTGTGCAAATTTCTTTCTGTTTTGCCAACTCTCTTCTTCGGCCAAATAAACATTCCTTTCACTGTTCTTGCTCCACTGTCCAAGGCCATCGTTCAGTAATGCACTGCGTTGCAGCCATGATTTCTCTGGTTCTTTGGTTCAGGACCTTTCTTTTCAACCGGAACCCATTTGTTCATCACACCATCATGTCTTTACTTGTGGACTGAGAACTGGCAATGAAGAAAACTCCATTGATACTAGCACAAGAGATGTATTTTGCAGAGAGAAGCATCTTGATAACTGTTGCATGTGTCACCCTGTAAACTGGGGGTCCCGGGAGGGACGCCCAAATAACCAAACCAAACAAGCAAAACGGGGAAAATTAGCTGGAGCACTCTCTTGGCTAACGAGAGGCAGGGCAACGCAGCGAGATCTTTTATCCTATGTACACCGGTTCAGGTCAGTGAGGAGTCAAGCAGTTTAAAATACTAACAGTTTTATTAAGCAAGAAAAATAATAAAACTCAAGCACACCTAACTAGAGAGGAAAGAAAGAGAATTTTGGAGAAATAAGCAATACGGCATCTGTCTAAAGTCCTGAAGACACCAATTGGAGGGAAGGAAGGAAACCTGGTGTGAAGACCGAGGGGCATCTGCTGAGCCAAGCGGCAGCAAGATGATCTAGTGAGAGTTCTGGACAGTTTCAATGATTCAGCAAGGGTTTAAGTGATTTCAGCAAGTCCAGCGAGAGTTCCAGTGATTTCAGCAAGAGTTTCAATGATTTCAGCTTGGTCCAGTGAGAGTTCCAATGAGCTCTCAAGACGGGGCAACTTTTATAGGGACAGAATGACCGCAGGCTAGTCTGGTTTTTGCAAGAGAACAATAAGTTTTGGTCTGGGGACAAAGGCTCCGAAAGGTGGGAATTTGCATGATTGAGTTATGAACCGAATTGACAATGGTATAGCTAGTATGCAGATGTGGCTAGCTTGGCCGTTAAGTGCGTGGCTTGCCAGGGTGTTTTCACAGACAAAGAGTCCTTTTTGTCTTGCAATCAAGGTGCTTGTTTTGGGTGGCTACCCCCTGAAGCGGAACTGGCTATATCTGGTACTTTACAACTATCGCCCATGCCTAGCTTTGCGCTTGTCCGACGGCGCCTTACAAACACTCAGCTGGTGGCAGGAAAAAAGGCTGAATTATGATATCAAAATGATATCTTAGTTCACCAAAGACCAGACCAGAATACCGTGGTAACACATGAACCCAAATTCATACCATTAATTTAGGGAGGGTTAAGGATCTAATTTGGCATGGCATGCCCAAAATGGGCACATGCCAAAGGAAATTAGAGATAGAGGACGTTCTGGGATGAAGCTATAATTACCGGTCTGGAGACCAGCGAGGAAAACAGCAATATGGGTTAGGTAGACTTAAGGACAGTTCTCATTCAAGAATCAAATGGACAGCAGGGCATTCAGAAAGGTGAGAGATTGCACTAGACAGCCTGAAATCAGGGGTACTTATGCTCAAAAAATTTCCTGAGGGCATGAGTGTGGATTGCTCTCCCAGCCAAGTGGACAATGGGAGTTGTAACACAAACAATGAAATCTGGACAGAGCTAACGGTCTTAGTGTTTAGATGACAAAAAGATAATGGCTGTCATAATAGGTCTATATTGTGGAGAGCTGAGGAAACAATAGGGAAACGTCCAGGTGTTCAGGGTCAGAGTTGAGACAATCACAATTTGGTGGGGATTTCCCCTTTTAGCTCTGAGATGCCTGGCTCGTTATCTCTAAGCCTATTGTCTCAAAAGAGTCCATACAATTAGCCTGAAAATGACTTGGTTTCTGCCTAAGAGATAGGTGTGGTTGACCTGTCTTGCAATCTCACATTTACACTCATTAATATGCCTCTTCCAGCATGACCTCCCCGTCACCGCAGGTATGATTTATATCCATGCCAGTTAATAGTCCCAATTAAATAATGTTTGGCAATTAAACCATGCCAGTCATGAAGGGTGCGCAGTGCAGTAATAACTCCGTATAAGGGTTTGACTTCTTTGTTGCAACATCACATGCTGGCTCATGTTCATCTTATGCTCAACAATAATCTCAAGGTCTTTTTTGCATGTAGTACTGTTGTGCCATGTATTCCCCATCTTATACCTGTTCATTTGGGTTTTTGTAGCCTAGATGCAGAATTTTGCATTTTCCTCTTTTGAATTTCATTCTATTATTTTCAGCCCAATTTTCTAGTTTATCAAGGTCCTTTTGAATTCTGTTCCTATCTTCCAATATGTTAGCTATTCCTCTCAATTTTGTTGTCATCCACAAATTCACTAAGGACTCTCTCCACCTCCCTCATCTAAAGAACTGTTAAAAAAGACTGAAGTGCAGTGGCCTCAGGACAGAACCCTGTGGCACTCCACTTGAGACCCCCATACAGTGTGAAACACACCCACCGATGGTAAGTTTTTGATCTCAGTATTCTAGCCAATTATGGTTGGTTCTGATGGTGTTCCTCTCTATCCCATGTTTAGTCAGTTTGCTAATCAAATTATCATGGGGGGATATTATGAAATGCTTTGCTGAAATCTAGAGAAATGACATCCAAAGTATTTTCCCCATCTACTGAGCTTATGATCTGATTAAAAAAAAAAGAAAAAAGTTAAGGTTGCTTTAGTAGGATTCATTCTTGACAAATCTGTAATGGCTACTACTGATCACTGCATCATCATAAGGAGATCTGCAAACAGACTCCTGTGTAATCTGTTCTAATATTTTTCTGGTACTGAGGTCAGGCTGAATGGTCTGTAGTTTCCTTAGATCTTCTTTTTGCGTTTTCTGAAGAGAAGGAGAGTGTTTGTTTATCTTCAGTCCTCTGGGACCTCGCCTGTTCTCCCCTTTTGTTGCTCCTTGCTGGTCTAATCAGTCTTCATTGAGTTTGAGCTTTAGCTATCCTTACAATAACCCTGCAAGCTTGGGCTACACATGTGATCCTTGTTGGTGATTTGCCCTTACTTACTCACCCTGATATCTGCTGGAAGACTTGCTCTATTAAGCAGAAACTCTCCAATAAATTCCTGATGTGCCTTGCAGATAGTTTTCTCTTTCTGAAAGTGGAGTAAAGAATAAGAGGATCAGCAATTCTAGGCTTGCTCCTAACCAATAGGGAGGAATTGACCTTTGCAATCAAAACAGCCACTACTTTAGTGGGGAGTAAAGTAATGCTTAGAGTTCATGATTGTGGGACAGGGTAAATAGTCAGATATGAACCATGAACTGGAGAGTTGATTTTATCTAGCTCAGGGAAATACTGGAAATAATCTCATGGCCAGAGATGCTAAAGGAAAAAGAAACCCAGTATAGGTGGTATTTCGTGAAGAAAGACCTGTCAAACTGTTGGTTTGGTTAATAATTATAGGGATGAAAGGGAGTGATAATCCCCTGTCATGTGTAAATAATGTAAGTGATTCAGTGGAATTGTCTATAAAATATCACATGTTTGGGTTACAGTGCCAGACACTTTAACCCTATACTGATTTACCTAGAAGTAAGAGTCATGTAATTTCCTCCCCATTTAAAACAATACTAAAATACCTGCTCTGTTACAATTTACTATCTCCTTAGAGGTTTATCACACACTGGTTTGTTGCACAATTGCACTAGTTTAGGTCAGTTTTTTAATCTTTCCTTATCACATGACATCATCTTTCTTGCATTGTTGAACTGCATTCTCATTGTTACTGGATATCTCTTTTCATTCACAGGAAATATCCTTGGATGGCTCCAATAACCCTGCATTTCCACTATTATGTATTGGTGTGATGGTGTCATTCCACTGCAGTTCTGATACTGCAGCAGTTGTGTCATGTCAGTGGGCATTGCTCTTCCCCTTTTCCCCTCCCTATCCTCAAGCAGGTTGAGCTCATTGCACTGTTATCCCAAAAGGTGGGGGACCTTGAGGTCTACCAGCAGTGCCTGCATCTCCTTAGAAATTGGGGAAATTAAACTCAAAGGAGGCCTGTGAGAGGGAGCTAATAGCAGGCTCTTTTCACCTGTGTATACCAGTAACTAACTGTAGGACTCCAGTTAAAGGTTTAAACAGGATGGTTTTATTGGAAATTAATACACACACACACAGACACAAGAAATCAAGCAGTCTCATGACCCACACGAGGCTAGCAAGGGGAAAGACAAGAAAGGTTGGATAGAGAGAGATTTCAGATGTAGAGGGTGATATTCACTGGACCAGAAGAAGGTTGAAGTGGAATGACTCAGACTGCAGTTTGAGGGTAGCACAGAGCATGGAAATCTGGAGGCCAATGTGCACACCAACATTAGTCCAAAGTACTACAAATTGCTGGGGTCAGAGCTAGGGTCTAAATATCCCTTTTCCTACTCTGAAGGGCTGAGTGTTAATAACTGTCTGGCAGAGTAAACAAAAGGGGTTCAGAATGGACTAATTATCTTACTTTGGTGACAAAACATTGGTGGGAGTTCTGACAGCCTTTTAGTGTCTTGTTTGGGTAATGTGAATGGGGAAGGTCTCAGTAGGAAATGCATACAACAAGCGTGCTTGCCTGCTGCACCTGGGCAGTTTTGTTGACTATCGTATTCTGATGTTGGGTCATTGACAGGATTGCTGGAAGTCTATTAATGCCTGGCTTTCTCACCTAAATCTTCTTGACCTTATGACCTCACCATGCTGAGGCCATGGTAATCTAGTCTAGGCATACAGCCAGTATCCTGCTTACCACATGTTTCCCAGCCATAAATGTCCAGTTTTTATACAAAAATGATATTTTGTGCCAATTTTGCTATGCTGCAGGATGGGGTGTGTAAGGGGTGGTAACAGCACTTCAAGTATCTCGACAAAGAGGACATCATGGTGCAAATGAACAATGGTGCTTTTACTACATTCCCCAGTATGTTTTTCTTCCTTGCCCTGGTGGTTGCCGCATGCCACAATTATACCATTAGGGCAAAACAGTCAACCATTACTTTGGAAGAGTGAAATGTCTGAATGGTGGCATGACAAGAAAACACATTGTTGAAATGATGGTGATGAATCTCATGATGGTGATGAAATTGTGCACAGAAAAAAAAAAGGAAAAAAATATAGCACATGCACTAGGTGGTGCAGACAGAGGAAGAGAAGCAAGGTCAGAGAGGTGGTGCATGCATCACCAAACTGGCAGTATAGTGTTATGGTAGAGAAATGTGATAATGACATTTTCTATACTGGTATGTTTTCATTTCCTCAAACAATGCTATTGCTGTGGGACAACAGACTAGCCAGTCTCCACCTAAAGTGTTTTACTGGGAATTCCTTGGTCACACCAAAAAGGACAATAATCCATTCTGTAAGGAAAGATTGCATTGCCAGCTAACAGGCTAGCTTCATTTTTAAGACTGGTTTATCCACAGAAAAGGCACAAATTTCATTTCCTTCTTTCTTGACATACCATAACATATAAACTCTGTATTCCAGGGATTGGTGGGTGGTTTTCAGTTTTGTAAGAAAAACTCATTCATCCAGACCTCCCAAATCTAGACCTTTCTATGTACTGGACATGCTTTATGTCCCAACTATATCTGAAAAGCCTTGCTAGGGCAAACACATGTCACGGATTTCAAGGCATCTGGATAATAGAGGTTCTACTGTACTTCCATCCAATCCCACCCTCAGAGCAATCTTTCTTCTTGCCAAGTGTGTGCAAAGAGAGAGAAAAAATCCCACATGTTTGCATTCACCAAGCCATCTCCACAAGTCTTCTTTGGTCTTATAAATTGGTTTCGTTCTGTAGGATTGTTTACCTACTACTTTTTAAGATGTCTCCAATAAATTAGAATTTGCTGAACTAGTTAAAAAAAAAATGAAAGACATGATGAACAGCTTGCAAGCGGCATAGAGGAGCTATTATGTCAAGAGGAAATAAGGAAGCTAATCATAAAATTTTGAAGAATTTTACAATAACTTTGTGCTTATTGCCCATTTGTGTCCCTTACAGTGATGTACTTCAGAAATATAAATAGAACAGGTATGCTCTTTGCCTTCAGATATGATGCTACAGTTTAGCAAATGAAATTCAATTACATGGGGTGGGGGACATTGGGACCCTTCATCATACTTTAAAGACATTCCCTCTTGCCTTCTTTTAATTGCCTGTGCACCTGGTTTTTTTCCTCCAACCCAGTAAGTTTTCCATTTTTTAAAAAAGGGATAAAGATGGGAATATTTAATTGCCTTTTTTGCAGGGTAACCCTGCTGCACCATATGACTTCATTCTCACCAAGCTTTAAGCACTGTAAATCACACCTAGCAAGTACACCCATTCCAGTAAAACAACTCTGTGCCTAATGTTTCCTGAGCTTGGACCACACAACACTAAGTCTATAAAATTGCCATTGACTCAGAGAAGCTTTTCTAGCCCACAGCCAGTTCCAATGGCTTAACTTAGATTGGCTTTTCTTCATGCGTGGGCATAGCAGGTTTCTGATTCATGAATACACATTTGAGGAAGCTGCTGATGTTTGCTAAGTTACTTGTCTGAGACCCACAGGTAGTTCTGACCATCTCATCTACAAATAAACCAGCATTTCTCCCCCAGACAAATAAAAAAATTCTTCCTCTCCCTCTGAATCATCAAAAAACACTCAAGTTTAGAAAGACCTTTTTAAGGAGTATGTTGGTGGTAAAACACTTTTAAAGTATCATTTATAGACATGGCATCTGTTCAATGTTTGCTAGTATCCTAAATCTGCTAGAGATCATTTATAAAGGCAGTGATCGCAATACAGTGTTTTCCAGGGGTGTGGAAAACTAATGTTGCCAGGCATGTAAGAAGCTGGGAGACTATATGTATGCATGCAAATACATACATTCCTTGATACCCTTGTACAGTTGCCCTTTTCAAAGTGCTAACCTCTTATTGTACATACTTCCGCTCTTGTTGGCTTTAAGACCATGGTTGTGAGGCAGTCTTTGAAGATGACTAAATGAGACTGATGTCCTTACCAGTGGAAGTTCCCATTAATACAACATTTCCCTCTCAACTCTGACAAGCCTGGTAGTCTGTCACACTGTCCCCCTGTATGCTTCAGGAAGTTTTCATGTAGCTAGCTACCACAATTAGAGAGGTCAGAAACATCCTTTAAAGGTTGGGAATGCATGCACACTCTTAAGCTTTCACTCTGATGAAGTACTTCTGCTGACACAGGAGAAAAAGTGCAACATGAAAACTTCTGCAAAAAGGTTGAAGAAGCACAGAGCTAGCAAATAAATTGTAAAGTTATATAATCGATGTGAAGCTTTCATAAATGTTACAAATTCCAGTTTTTCTTATAAGGTGTAGCCTCTGAATGTGGCTATTCCTAATATAAGCTTTTGGACTTAGGTTCATAAAAATTAATTAATTATTAAAATTGCTTTATGATTTTGTATAGTTTTATTAAATGTACTTGTCAGTTTGTTTTATATTAAATTAGATTTTTGGTATTTTACCTGGATAATACGTTTTACAATTGAATGATACAGCGTTATTATTCCTTCTATCCCTTTGTGTTTGTGTGAGCATATACATATTTTAGATCATATGCCTTTGGCAGGACCTACTGTTTCTAGCTGCTTTACTTGTAAAGCGCCATATATAGAGGTGGCACTAAACAAACAAACAGACAGACAAACAAACAAACAAACGTTTGCCTTCATCTCCTTGATATTCTCCCCATTCATTACTAACCATGCTGATATTTGGTTTCTCCACAATTTTAGACTGGAAAATCTTTTGAATCACAAGAAGTGATTCAAGAGTATAGTAAAAATCATCAGATTTTACCAGATAAAGAGTGACATGGTGATTTGAAGACCTATGTTTGAAGCAATACATATATACTGGGACTTATCAGTCTAGAACTTTGTGAAAACTCACTGGGAAAAAAAGATAACTTTTTCTGTTTTCACCAGTTTCTAATATTGCTGCATATATGTACTACTATATAGCTTCTTGAGTGTGTGCTTGTGTGTGTGCACACACGTGGAAACAGAGACAGAGAATATAGTAAAGGCAATCCTTAGGTAAATCAGTGGGAGAGTACCTTCCAGATTAGACCTCATGTTAATTCAGAAGCTGTGAGTCAGGTGAATTCACTACAGAATGTTTTCTGAATTCCTTGAAACTTTGACAAAATTACTTCCTTACATTTCTTGATATCTATTGATTGTTTTGATTTTGATAAACATCAAATATGGAATTGACAGAATATATGCTGTGAAATACAACCTGGTAGCAAAAAATAAAAAATAAAAAATAAAAAAATGCCCACTTATGATCAAGAGCAGAAAGGTTTTCATTCATATTCTGGTGAATGATGTGCCAATTTACTTCAGGGAAACGGTGCTGGGGCAAAGACTTAAAAACAATTCGAATGCTATATCCCCAATCACAACTGAAACCCCCCTCATCTACTTCCAACAAGGGAATATGAGAAAAGTTGGACATCTTCTTAAGGATTAAATTAACTGTCAGATTAACAATTTGAAAGCTCCTCAGAGAGCCTTTGTGGCTGAAATATAGATATAGATACCGTAAATAAGTAAATAAATAAATGAAAGGATCTTCAGGCCATTTCCGCAAGGGGCAAGGGAATCGCCCCGTGCCAATACTTACTGGACTTCTTGGCTCCTCGGTCCGGTCTGCGCTGCCCTGGAGCAGTGCGTGCTCATCACTCTGCACTGCTCCGGGGACGAAAATGGCGGCTTCCGGTTGGTCGAGGGCCTCGAGGGTCTCGACCAACTGCTGAAGCTCTCCAGCCTAAAGCCCACCCCCGGCAGATCGCAGGCTCGCACTGGTGTGAGCCTGCAAATCTGCACCAGAGAGCGGGCACGGAATGGTGCGCTCCATGATTTTGAAAGACCTGTTTTCAGCGGTCTTTCACAAGCATGCTTGATGACCACGTGGAGTTGTTCCAAAGCGGGCTGAGGTGCGGATCTATGTTAAGTAGGTCTGACCCAGTCCGCTCCCAGGTGCAGCATCCTCCCTGGAGGACGCTCTGCACCGTTTCTATTAGCCCGTGCGGAAATGGCCTCAGTGTCTTGTTTAGTTTACCTTAGGCTTAGGGCTAGTTTACCTAAAAGACTGCTTGCTCCCATAAGAACTTGCCTCCAAATTATAATAACCTTCTGAGGTTTAACTCTCTGTGCCATCTCATGACATTGACATGTACTTTTCTGTGGAGATGAAGTGGCTTTGGAAAGTTTCCTCATCAAAATCTGTTAGGCAGTTTCTTTCTGTGGCTTTTCATCAGACACTTTTCTTTTGATTTTTTTAAAATAGAACACCTATTTTGAAAACACAAAAAGATGTGCTAATATTTAACTTATTATAGTACCTCTGTTTAATGCTGACTGTGCTGCATGTTTTAATAGTCAGATGTATTAGCATGTCTATTTAGTGCTGACTGTATTGTTATCTTAATGATTTAAACCACACAGTAGAACACCGGCTTATATATAATGTATAAGATTATCATCACTTGTACAGAGAATATTTGTAATAACATATTTCACAAAAATATGTCAAGAAGTATTTAAAGAAGTGACAGAGGTTTATTTGAGCTGTAATTGTGAGACACTGGTATGAAAAATGTGAGCTTGTACTGGGGAATAAGCTGCTCCTTAGATAAATGCAGGATGAAGACAAAAACTTTAACACTTACACTGGGGCATCTTGTAACAAGGCAAACTGATTACTGGGCAGCTTTAAATAGTAGGATTTTTACACTCTGATGCAATTCTCAATATATATCCCACACACATGCACACTGCCAGTCACTTAATATGATTGATGCTATTTTTAAACTATACCACAACCAGCTTCAGGCATGGGCCCACATGATAGAATTCTTCACTATCAGGGAGAAACATGGCAAGAGAAGGCTAGTCTAGAAGTGGTCTTTCTGGTATTCTCATTTTTATATGCTGAGAATGTTTTAAATGAAGGAATTCCACTGTATGAACCTATTCCTAAACAGGCACAAAGTCAGTGGTATCTAAATATTCTTTGGCCTGAAACTCTCAGATAAATAAAATACACTCTGGAGATCTTATAAAAAGGCATGTTGAGAGAGGATGTTGGAGAATGGTCTTCTATCTGAGTAGAAGGAGGAGCATCTCAGAAGAAGATAAAGCAACATCTAAAATTTCACCAAGTTAGTGAATTAGAAATGAAGTACCTGTCAGAGGAGGAAGTAAGTGCCATCCATTGATTTATTTCACTTAGATCAATATTTAATTTATAAATTACTAGTGTATTTACCCAGCATTGCCCAGGACCTTATGTTCCTCTTAAGAACTCACCAAACTGTCTTCTCCAGTACCTGTAACTTTTCCCCATACTTCCCAATGCAATCTGTATTCAGAGTTATTTACATACAGAGTTTGGCTTCCTGAGGGAATACACTGTCCTCCTCCTTGCTGCTAGACCTTGTCTCTATAGCAAACGGCCTATTCCAGTACCTATAACCTATCCCCATATTCCACAATCTAATCTGTATTCGTAGTTGTTAACATACAGAGGTTGGGTTCCTGCGGGAATATACTGTATTTCTCCTTGCTGCTAGGCATCATCTCCATAGCAACTGCCCTATTCCAGTACCTGCAAATTTTCCCCATAGTCCCTAATCCAATCTGTGTTCTATGGCAATGTTGATGTACTAGTGTTTGATCTTTTTTCTTTTTTTGCTTTCTGTTGAATTTGTGCAATGGTTTACATTTTTCTGGAAGCATTTTTTGTTCTGAATTTCAGCTTTAAGATTCCTCACATATAGGACCCGTACAATCTACTATGTGAGGCGAGAAAACCTTGTAACTATGTTGTGTATGTCACTTTAATTTTTCTCACATATACCTCACAAATGTTTTCTGGCATCCTCATTGATGCCATCTCCATAGCAACTGGCATGAGGCCCAAGAGCTCTCTGACTGAGAATTCTAAAGACCCCTCCCTAAACTGCCAACACCAGGATTCCATGGAATCTTCACAGCCAGTCAGTCACATGAGGTCTTCTCACCTCACACAGCCAACCATATGAGGTCTTCGCCTGCCTGACACAGAAAAACAGACAAACTTTGACTTTTATATAGTAGATGATCAGCTAAAGCCAAAATAAGGGCAGAGGAAAGTCAACTAATCCCCAAGGGGTTAATCCTTTAAAAAATTCAAGAGTGAAATCCAGGAGAGAAAATTATGAAGCAGCTCACAGTTTTTGTAGCCCGTTTCTAAAAGAAAAGCTTGAGTAGTTGCAGAACATCTCAACCAAATATTTCTCAGCCAGGGTTCACTGGAACCCTGATGTTCCATGAGAAGTCACCAGAGGTTCTGCAAGAGGTTGTGATTAAAGGAGGAGGATGAGGAGGAGGTGTAGCTATAATCTTTATGCAGAGGTTCAATGAGATCTGAAAATTATTCGAAGGATTAAAATAATAATAATTTTAAGGGTTAACACAATAATTTTAAGAGTTAAAATAAGGGTAAAAAGATTGAGGAAGATGGACTTAGACCAACCCAAGTATGGAAAGCAGTTAGAAAAATTATGTACAGATCTACATGAACAAACTCTCCGAACTTTCACAGATGAAAATCAGGACATGAAATATGGATCATGGAGGAAGACAGTATTCTTGAGGGCAGTTCATCAAGTGCAGGACATTATAGCCTGAATGTTATGGAGAGAACTTGGCAAAGGGTACAAGGACCCAAAAGTGGGAGTGAAAAAAACTTAAGCAGCTAGAGAGAATGACCCATGGTCTAAGATGTCTCTACAAAAATGCACAGAGCATGGGAAATAAACAAGAGGAACTGGGACTATTAACACAGCAAAGCAAATATGATTCAATGAACATCAGTGAAACCTGGTCAGATGAGTATCTTGATTGGAATGTATCAATAGAGAGGTATAACCATTACTTAAATCCTGGAAGCCATCTTGAGAACATCTGAGTAAAAATTAAGGGGGAGAGAAACAACAATTATGTCATTGTGGGAGTCTCTTACAGACCTCTCAGGGAGTGAGGGCTTGAATGATGCCTTCTTGGAATAGATGATGAAACATTCTGCAAGGAGAGATGTATCAGTAATGGGAGATTTTAACTATTCCAATATTTGTTGGATGTCAAATTTTGCCAAGAGTATCAGGTCCAACAAATTACCTGCTTACCTTGCAGACAATTTCATTGACCAGAAGATGGAAGAGGGAACAAAGGAACAGCTATTTTAAATCTGATACTAACTAAGAACAATGACTTGGCTAAAGGGATGGAAGTGGCAGGAGCCTTAGGTGAAAGTGACAATGTTCTCCTGGAGTTTATTATACAGCAGAAAGGGGAAGCCAAGCATAGTCAGAAACCCATTCTAGACTTTAAAAGAGCTGATTTCAGTAAACTTAGTGAAATACTACGTATGATTCCATGGTCAGGAATATGAAAAGATAATGGAGTTCATGATGGATGGGAGTTTATTAAAAGTGAGACACTGAAGGCACAGTTTCAAACAATTCCAATGAAGAGGGAAAATAAGAGGTGTCTAAAGAATCTGGGATGGATGTCTAAAGAACCATTGTTATAATATTTACATACAAAAACAAGGGCCAATTACAATTTAAGAGGGAAATCTGACTGAGAATCTGGTCTACAAGAGTGTATAAGTGGGAAGTATAGAGACTGGGAGTTGGCAGTTAAGGGTAGTTACATTTAACTATCCACAATAATGGGTTTTCTGCAATTATGAGACTAGAAAAACTTGTGTATATATTTCATTAACTGTATATATACTGATCATAAGTTGAATATAATCTAGGGATTCATGTGTGATTATATTGAAGAAGCTGTATACTTAGTGTCATATAAGGCTATAGCCATTAAGGTTACAGGCAATATTCTCAAATGTGTATCGTTAGCTTGAATTCAGAGGAAGTTTTTTTTCTTTTCTTTTTTCCCTCTTACGTATTTGAGATAACTGGGAACTTAAAGTTATATTTTTTTTGTCTCATTTTTTTGTTGTTGTTTGGAGGGTGGCTTGACAAGAAACTTAATTACATACTGTTTTATCAGCAGGGGGGAGGTCCTTTTAAAATGAATTGTTCAGTGTCAGATGTTGTGTGAATTCCTAGGTTCATGTTGGCCTTCACAGTTAATTTGCCTAAATAGGTAGAACCACATGTGCTTAGGGAATATTAGTCTTGTTTTTTTGTAACTGTTTTATGTTAGTGTAATGTTATTGTTATGTTAGTGTAATGTTATTGTTACTTTAGTGTTATTGTTATGTTAGTGTAATGTTAGTGTAACTTGACTGCTGTTGTAAGTTTTATGTGCATTAAGTGGATGTATGTCAGATATTATGTCAAAATTTGTGCTTCTTTCGTATGCTATATCTTTTCTTTTTTCCTTGTTTTGTTCAATAAAAATAATTATAAAAAGCAGAACTTTAAACTAAGCTAAGACTTAAAAGGGACATATAGAAAAATGGGAAAAAGGAGGAAATCACCGAAGAGGAAATCAGACAAATAGCCAACAAGCGGTGGGTGAAGATCAGAAAAGCTAAAGTGCAGAATGAGCTTCGGCTTGTTGTAGAGGTTAAAAACAAGAAAAGGGAAGAACAAGAAAATGGTAGAGCCTCTGCATGAAGATGGTGAAACACTAACAGGGGACAGAGAAAAGGCAGAACTATTCAACACCTTTTATGAGAGGAAAGAATCTCTGATTCAATGCTGTCTGCTGCTTTCGAGTAAGAGATGGGAACCTTGCATCTGGAGATCATCTAGCTGCCAGAACTTACTGATTTTAATCTCTGTCATTCAATAGTTCAGTAGGAAGCATCTCTGACTGCAGAGGTTTTCCTCTCCCACTCTGTGGGAGAGAGGAATTCTGTTTGCACATACAAACTGGCAAGGCACATGGAGAGAGGGAAAGTCAGAGAAAATCTTTAGAAGGAAAGGTTTTTATTCTAAGCAGACAAACATATTGACAAAAGATATCTCATTCATGAAGGCACCTTCTTCCAGGTGCAACTTAGCAGTTACAAACAAGCCTAGGTTATTTCAGCCAAAGGTTTAAAAGAATATAAGTCCCTAATGTGACTAGCTAAAACATTCATATTCTACACACATTACTGCATCTGGATACTGGAATGGTCTAGGGTAGGGAGATCCAAGAGTCTGGACAAGCCTTGCCCAGCCTGCTACCAGTCATTTGCCTGATGTCATTTGTCTCTTCTGATCTCTGATTTTCTTCTGTGATGCTGACCCTCAGTAAATGTAACTTAATCCCAATACTGCATTAAATCCTTGTTTACCTGGAAAGCGAACTATCCTCCTTCAGATATTTTGCCTGGATAATAGGAAGAGCCCATTATCACTCACACATTGAATCTCAGATGGTCTGGAAACAGCTGGAGGTGAGAGCCATCTGTCATGTAGGAAAGAACAAAGCTAAAACGTACATGCATAGTACAGTTTAGCCAAACTGCAATTAGCAAATGTGTAGTACACATCCCCCTTAATCTTCCACCAGTTCTTTGTATGAGGGGGAGTCTGCCATGATGTTGGAAATTCCAACATATGTTGAATATCAAAGTCAAAGTCTTGGAGGGACACACTTCACCAGAGCAGTTTCTTGTTAGTTCCTCAGGTAGTGTGAAGCCACTGAAAGGCAGTATGATCAGTCTGAAGAATAAAGTGACTCTCCAGACAAAGGGTCTCAGCTTGTCAACCTCATATACAATGGTATAACATTTCTTCTCTGGCATGGACAAATTAGACTCCCTCAGAGAAAACTTCTTACTGAGGAACAGAATGGGATGCAAGATTCCATCCAGACTCTTTTGCAGTAGAATTGCTCCAATGCCTCCGTTGGAAGCATCTGTAGCCACAATGAATGCCTTGTCAATGTCAGGCACCACTAACACAAGATCTTCCAGAAGGGCCCATTTCACTGCCTTAAATGCTTCTTGATGCTCAGGTGTCCATTTCACTGTCTTAGGCTTCTTGGAACCTTTCAGATCTGTTAAAAGTGCTGCCATCTGTATTTGGGCACAAACCTTCTGTAGTACCCAGCCAAGCTGAGGAAGGATTACATCAGTAGTAAGCCAGTTATGAATAAGTTTCACTTTCACTGGCAAGGAAGCGATAGTCCCTTGACCCACCTCGTGGCCAAGGTAAGTCACTTGATCCACTGCATATTGGCACTCCTTAGCCTTGACTGTCAGTAAGCCTCACAGATTTTTAGAAGACAATCTCAAGGTGTTTCAGGTGATCTTCCCAGGATTCTGAGAAGACTGTAGTGTCATCCAAATAGGCAACAGCAAAGTCTCTGCAACCTCTTAGTAGAGAGTTCAACAACCTCTGGAAAGTTGCTGGTGCATTGTGCAGACCAAAAGGACTCAACCATTGAACTCACACAGGCCCATGTAGGTGATGAATGCTATTCAATACTTGGACTCTTCAACCAGGGTCATCTGCCAATAGTCCTTGGTTAAATCCAAGATGGATAAATATTTAGCATATCCCAGCTTTTCCAACAGTCCATCCACTTGGGACACTTTCAGCTTGACACTAGATTTCCGGAACTGTATAAGGTAGCTCACAGTTGCAATGTGCTCAAGCACTGTGCACTACCCTTCCCATTAAGTTTCCATCTTGATAGACCAAATTGTCTTCAGGACAATCACTCAATCCTCTTTCTCAAAACAGTGTGGCTTTCTGGCCCTGTTAAAGATTCTCGTGAGCATTTGCCCGCCTCCCTGAGAGTATTCTGCAAGTTGGTCACAAAATAAACCTCATTATTCTCTGAAGAAGGATAGCTCCCTTCCCTTTGTCTTTGCACAAGGTGCAGTGACTCTTTCACATGAGAGCCATAAATCAGCTTGAAGGATAAGTAACCCAGGTTTGGGTGTGGTACAGATCCATAGACAAACAAAAACTGTTGTATGGCCAGGTCCCACCCATTGGAGTCTTCATTCACAAATGTATAGCTCTGACGGTCACATTAAATTGTTCTACCCACACATTAGTTTGGTGATGGTAGGGGACGGAAGTTAGATGGCACATACCATGTGCTTCTAGCAGGTGCTGCATGACTTTGGACATAAAATTTGTCCCTGCATCCATCAAGTTTTCTGCTTGCCACCCTGCCCTTGCAAGAATATCTGCCAGAGCTTGTGCTACAGTTTTAGATGAAGTCCCAGCCAGTGAGGGGGCTTCTAGCCAATGAGTGCAAAAGTCCACAACAGTGAGCACATACCATTCTCCCCTAGCAGTGTTTCTAGGGAAAGGTCGCATGATTCCATAGCTACTCTCTGGAATGGAACAGCCACAACCAGAAGTGGTTGGATTGGCCTGATTCCTTGGTTTCCATACTCTCTGGCAGGCCCCACAAGATTAGACGTACTCAGTAACGTACTTGACCACTCCTCCCAATAGAGGGTCTTCCTCAATCTGTGCTTGGTTCGATTCACCCCAGCATGTCCACTGGGATGATCACGAGTTAGGCCCAGGAGCTTGAATCTGTACTTAGTAGGGTCTAGCAGCTATCTCTGAGCAAGCCAGAGCCTTTAGCCTTTCAGCCAAGTCTCACAGTACAGTAGGCCGCTGGCTATCACAAATCTGGGCCACTTTGTCATTGAAGGAGATTGAACTTCTTCCCTTGCTCTGTTCTACACAGTTTGAAGGCTCTGATCTTCTTCCTGTTTCTTCTGGAATTGCTGACACTTTACTGGAACAAGATGCTCCTCCTGCAGTGGAAGACATTCCTCAGGTTCTTGCTGCACTATAGTAGAGAGCAATATTCACATGTCAGCAAATGTCTTCCCAGTTTCTGCTCCCTTGGCTGTTGTTTGCACTAGAGTGTCCAATCAGTTTTGAGTTTCTGCTGCTTCACTGTGTGAATTTGGAGTCTTCATTGTTGGTGCCTTCTCTGAGGCACTAGTCCTTGTTGTACCATGGCCAAGTTATTCAGCACATGACTCTGCTCAGGGCTCACCACAGATTCTCTCGCCCGCACCCCCAGACAATGCTGGGTCAAGTCCATTATGCACAGCAGACTGCAGCTCAGGTACAGGTTGTTGATCCAGCTGAACAGCAGACTGAAAATCCATCTGGCATTGAGAAGCTGCTCCTGGACTTCCTTAAGTGACCTCTTCTGCATGTGAGCTACCAGTGAGAGTTTTCTCAGCTTTTGCTTCCTTGGCTCCTTGTTGAGAGTCTGGAAGCAGTTCCAGTCTCTTGTCCTCTATGGACAGCAAAGCAGTAAGTTCCCGAGATATGACATCACCATTTAACCTCTGTAGCAATTCCCAGAACTGAGACAGCTGCATTGTGACATTACTGCTGCCAGGTGACACTGCTACTATCAATTGACCTCCTCAGCAGAGGCAGCAACCTCAGGATCCATTCTACCACAGACATATTTGCCACATCAAAACCGCATACATGTGCCTCAGTTGAAATGACTCAAGGCAGGGAATTTATTTCCTGTCCAGAAGGGAATGGACTGAAGGAAAGCAAAGTGTGGAGAGAGATATGAACTAATTCTTCCCACAGCTTCCCTAACCACCTGAGTGTCAAACAATCTCTAGCTTGCATGACCCCCTCTCTCACTCATACCCCAAAGCAGAAGAAAATCTATCCACATCAAAGAGAGACATGGCATGGGTCTGTTCAGCTGGAAGGACTCCCTCCCTTCTGAGAAAGAGTAGCCTCCACAGACAACCTAGGCCAATAAAAGAAAACACAAACCTTTTCTTTTACAACCAGGAAAGGGGGAAATATCCCTTTGCATCCAGACAGCTGCAGAGGGGAAGCTCTTTTGTTCCCACATGCTTCAAACTGAGTGAAATGGAGCAAAAACAGTTTCTCCTTTTTCTGCTAGCTGGAGTGGACCAAAGTAGTTTTGCTCACATACATGCAGAATGATTCCAACCAGCCACTTGTCCTTGTCCTAGAGAACTTGGAATCTCCCCCCACTCCACCTTAGAGGCCAGGAAAAACAACAAGAAGTTTCTCAAAAAATCACCTCCAGGGACAACAATCTTCCTTTTCCTTCCAAGCACCCAGCACTGAGGAAAATGATTTCCCCTGTACTCACAGTTCTCTTCCCCTCCCCTCCCCTCCCCTCCCCTCCCGTGAATAGAAGACTTAGCTGACCAGAAACAAGGCACTATCTCAGACAAGGAAAATGATCTCTGCAGGAACTTCTCCTGTACAAAGCCAAATCCTTAGAACAAAAGATTATGTCCCCCCTCCTGCCTGTCCCTGATCTTCCTACAAGAAAGATCAAAGACACAGAGAGAGAGGGAGAGTGCAGCAAGAAGACACCACACAAACTTTCCTTTCCTTAAGCTCCCTGCACACCATCTATGCTCAAAATCACTGCTACCATATGAGGGGAAAGAATACCTTACTTGATGCTGTCTCCTGTGTCCTGCTCTTGAGTAGGAGATGCCCCTGGAGCTCATCTAGCTGCCATCACCTACTATTCAGTCAGGCTGACATCAATACCAGGAAGGATTCTAGAGCAGATCATTGAACAGACAATCTGTAGGCACTTAGAAAGGAATGCCATGACAACTAAGAGTCAATATGGATTTCTCAAAACAAGTCATGCCAGACTAATCTTATCTATTTTTTTTTATAGAGTTACAATTTTTGGGGGAAAGGAATACTGTAGATATAGTGTATCTTGATTTCAGTAAGGCTTTTGATGAGGTCCTCCATGATATTCTTACAAACAAGGTAGTAAAATGTAGGTCAGATAATGTTACTATTAGGTGGATTTGTAATTGGTTGATCAACTGAACACGAAGAGTGCTCACCAATGGCTCTTTTTCATCCTGGAAAGAAGTCACTAGTGAGATGCCACAGGATTCTGCCATGGGCCCAGTACTTTCAGCATCTTTATCAATGACTTGGATGACTGAATAGAGGGCATGCTCATCAAATTTGCAGATGACACTAAATTAGGAGGGATAGCTAATACTCAAGAGGGCAGGATCAGAATTCAAATATCTTGATTTCAGTAAGGCCTCTGAGAACTCTTAAAAATGAGGAACATATGCTGTAAAACGTAGCTAATCAATAAACAATGTATGTAAGGATGACGTACATCAGCTAGGTTATATAGTAAATACCTCATTTTCAGGAGAGGTAATTCAGGTAGGAGATCTTCCTGTGCTTGTTTTCTTTGACAATGTCCTCCATGATATTCTTGCAAACAAGCTAGTAAAATGGGGCCTTGATAATGCTACTGTTAGGCAGATTTGAAATTGGTTTAATGACCAAACCCAAAGGGTGCTCACCAATAGTTCCTCTTAATCCTGAAGAGAAGTAACTAGTAAGGTTCCACAGGGTTCTGTTCTGGGCCCAGCACTGTTCAACATGGAATTGGGATTGAGTAAATCAGAAGACTATGTAATAATTTTTTTTTGAAAGAGTGATACATGCAGTAATAGCACTGGGATGGAAAAATAAACAATGTTGCTATTAAAAAATTGGACACATTATATAGCAGAATCTCTCTTATTTGTTGTTTTAACGGAAAGCAAGGGGAAATACAATAGGTAAATAAATGAAACAATTTGGTGGGATAATTGGGGCCCCTGTATCAAAAAGGTCAAAGGTGAAAAGGGATATAAAGAAATGAGAGGAACTATTGATAAAATATTCCACATTTTGAGTAATGGTTACTAAAATATCTTTTAAAGCATTTGGTGAGGATTGAAGGAGGATAGGAGGGGGGACTGTTATAATTGTAGAAAAATATTGTAATGTGCAATATGTTATTATACTGTATGTTCTATGGTTGAATTTAGTATCAATAAGTAAAGTAAAATTTTTTTTTTTCTGGGAGACATTTGCTTCAATTGGCCAGGACTAGACTGCAACGGTCACCCAGAGAACTTTTTCTTCAGCTGCCTCTACACTGTGGAATGACCCTTTGACTGTCCAAATATAAAACAATATTAAAGACCAGTCTCTTCCAGCAGATGATTTTAAATTGTGGGTTTTATCTATGAATTTTAAATATGTACTGAGTGTTTTAATAGGTATTTGTATTATTTATTCTTTTATAATGCATTATAATGCATTTTAACTTTTGTGTTTAACTGAAGATCTGTTTCTAACTGATGCTATGTGTTGTGTGTTAATCTGTTGTTGTTCCTTGCCTTGATACATGGAGAGAGGTGGGAAAAAAAGAAGAAGAAGAAGAAGAAGAAGAGGAGGAGGAGGAGGAGCTATTCTTCCACTTTCAATGTCCTGTGGAATTCTGGAGTTTGCTGCTTACTCAGTTCTTTGGCTGAAAATTCTAAATGCCCCTCCCTAAACTGCAAATCTCAGGATTCAACAGGATGTTGGAAGTAGAATGATAGCACTATTAACAGTGTAGTGCGGAAAGGCCTCTAAATGTTAGCTACAAGAAAAAAAAATATACAACTTTTCCCTTTACTGTATTCCATGGGTAAGCATTTGTTTTTATAAGCCAGTTATTTAAAACTTGTGCATTGAGAAGAAGGAGAAGAAGCAAAAGAAGCATTCAGAAAGAGAGATGATGCTTCAGTGGTGAGAGTGTTTCAGAGATGAAGAAAGAATGGAAAGGCTGAACACTCTAATCTGAACTAGAATTGTAGTTATATACATTTTGAAATGTCATTTTTTTTTTAATGCACATGCTAAAATAGCAGAACTGTTCTGAAAAATGGATTTTATATGTAATAAAAGAAAGCATTGCAATGAACACTAGGGATTTATTGCAGTAATTTATAGTATTTATATGATGGGTGAAAGACCTATGATCCTCCAGAAATTTTTGAAGTCAAATTCTCATCAGCTCCAGTCAATGCAGCCAGTGAGTTTGGGAAATAAACAAGATGAGCTTGAAGTCCTAGTGCAGGAGGGTAAATATAACTTTATAGGCATAATGGAGACCTAGTGGGATGACTACTATTATTGTAGTATTACAATTGATGGGTATAACCTATTCAGAAAAAATAGATACAGCAGAAAAGGAGGGGAGTAACATTATACGTCAATGACAAATTCAGTTGTACAAAACACTCCATGAGCATGATCAGAGTGAACCAGTTGAGAGAATTTGGGTAAAAATAAATTGAGAGAGAAATAAATGCATTGATGTGGTAGGAGTTTACTACATGCCACCAACCCAAGAAGAAGTGGTGGATGATGATTTTCAGAAATAAATTTCAGAAATCTCAATGATGTGAGAATTAGCAGTTATGTGGGACTTCAATTTGCCTTATATTTTCTGCGAGACTGACAACTAAGGATAAGCTGTTCAACAAATTTCTTATGTGCCTTGCAGATAATTTCTACTTTAAAAGGTAGATGAAGGAAAAGGGGGTTGAGCAATCATGGACTTGATCCTAACCAACAGGGTGTAGTTTGTCACAATGTATCAAACATGTAGCGGACTCCTTGCTTCACAATTTCACAGTTCCAGTGTATGAGAAAGTAAACTGCTTGTAGAATTGTTTAGACTAGCACGCTAAAGCCAGTTTTCATGGGAATGTTAATCTGTAATGCTGTGTACTGCTATGTGTTATCTAGTCTTCCGGAACATGCAGCTGTGTTCCGTGTGTATTTTGAGACACAGCTTTGTTATGACTCCGAGTTGTTGTTCACGCTTGTTTTTCGTGTTCTCATGTCTCTGTACATGCTACTTAATAACAGTCCCTGAAAGGTTTTACTTCACTTCTGATTTTCGCCTCCTTCTCTGTTTTGTTAGAGATGGCTAGCTCTGCTGTAACCTAGTCAGCTTGATTTATTATCCGCAATAAATGCAGTTAAATTGCTAGCTGGTTTCTGGAGTGTTTTTTTCCCCCCTTAACTCCCTTAGTGCAGGCAAGAATGCCTGAAGCGGGTTTCATTTTTCACAGGTTTTCTTTTCCTATTTTGCAACATAGTTGGTCACTGGAATCAAGGGAGTTAGTACTTTAGCGGGGTGACTGTGTAATACTAGAATTCATGATTGTGGGACAGACAAAAGAAGACTATAGTCAGACTCAAGTTCTGGCAAGCCAGTGCGTAGCAGTTCCTGCAGCTGCTCAGCAGCCAGGAAAGCTTTCACAATAAAATGCTGGCCAGAGGGATCTCTGGCTGGGGTTTTGTCCTCCCTGGATAAAGGGGGAGTACCCATTTTGGTCCAGAATTCCTGTTATATGCATTTACTTTTTAGGAAATAAGCTATGAATGGGAAGGATTGAAGGAATAACATCCTGCCCTTGCTCTGAAATACAGCAGTTTAGATTGCACGATCTGATGGCCCTATGCTGCCAACCTGCTTTTTTAAAAGAAGAAGTTTGAATTAACCTTGGAAATCATAAAAGTATAAAACCCTTCTGATTAAGATAGATCACAGGAGCCTCTTGCAGCTGCATTCTTCCTGCAATTAGGAGTCAAGAAAATTTCTTTGCGCTGTAAGATCAGGACAGTTGAAATTAAAAGTTAACATTTAAAAAGAGATCTAAGAACTAAAAATCTGAGTGCATATATATTGTGAATAGATTGAACTGCATTTTTCTTGCAAAAAGACAATTGACACTGGAAATTAAAGCATGAGAAAGTACTGACTGTAATCAGCTGGTGTGGTTTTCAAGGAAGCAAATTGTTAACTTTATAACTGCTAGACTACATGCAAAATTGAACCCTCCTCAGAACAGTTGAAAGGTCAAGGGATAATGGAGCGATTACAGGAGATTACAGGAGTAAGATGATAAATGAATTGTTCTATGCATTCTGAAATGGTTTTAAGAATATAAAATGGTATAAATGTATTTAAATGTATTTAAGATATGGATACATTTGGAACTATTAAGTAGTGATGATAAAAAGTGATTAAGCCAGCTAGCAGTATTTAGAAAAACTAGTTGCATTATCTAGCAGCATTAAAGTTATTTACAATACAATTTTTTTTTTATGAAAGTGTGTTGTAACACAATGTAATAGAAGATAATAGAATGTGGTGGAGTGGTTTTAGCACTGGACTACAACCCTGGAGACCAGAGTTTGATTTCCCCACTCAGCCATGGAAACCCCTGGATGTGTTAAGATTCTAGGCCTTCCAGTTTTCTGTCTAAGAGATGTATTCTCAGCTATGTGATTTTTGTCTTGCTTCTGCTCTGCTCCATGGCCTTGGCTGCCTGGTAAGACAGTGTGACCCAGACAACTGATAAGCAACACCTGGTTCCTCTCTGTGTGGGACTGCTGCTTCTTTTTCCAGTTTTCAAAATAGTATTGCTGAGAGGACAGCTGGTCTGTTGCAGATTCTCATGCATTCTTTGCTGACTGATGCAGACCTACCCCTGAAATTTTGGGGAGAGGCAGCTCTGACTGCCAGTTACATATATAACAGGCTTTGGAGTTCTGTTTTTCAGACTACCCCATATGAGCGCTTGTTTGGTAAAAAGCCTCGTATCTCTCATATGAAGGTCTTTGGCAGCTTTGCCTGGGTTCATATTCCTAAAAACCAAAGGAGAAAAGGGGAACAGAAAGCCCAGTGTCTGAGATTCTTGGGCTATGAACCCGGTTGTAAAGGTTACAGGTTCTACACAGGAGGAGGTTACTGTGTGGTTTCAAGAAATGCGAGTTTTGAGAAACACACAAACCGGTCACATATTCATTCTAATTCTGAGATCCTCCTTCCTACTTCACATGTGCCAGGCATCCAAGCTCCGCAGCCAACCTCCCCAGCTCCTGGTCCCTCGAGGGTTAAATCTGAGTCAGAGCCAGAGCCAACACAGGAGCGGGCCGTGGAGGGTGAAGCAACTCAGAGTGGAGAGGAAAAAGAAAGAACCTGAAACGGTCTCGCAGCTCAGACAATGATGAAGGGGAGGTAGCCAGGCCCGCTCAAGTTCCTAGGAGGTCTGAAAGAAACACCAAGGGTCAACCTCTGCAGTGCTACACTCCCAGCACCCATACTGCACGTGTTTGTTTAGTAAAATGTGAACTGACTGGTTTTGCTGAAGTTGAAAAAATGCCTGAGGTGCAGGCTAAACGCTGATGGGAGGCAATGCAACAGGAAAAGATTTTCACATTATACCAAATTCCTCAGGGTGTAACTCCTGTACGCTGTCATTGGGTCTATAAGCTAAAAATGACAGCAGATGGAGGAGTCAAACATAAAGCTCGTCTTGTAGCACGGGGTTTTGCCCAGGATGAGCAAACCTATGATGAAGTTTTTGCCCCCACTGTAAAGACAGAAAGCATCCGTTTGGTGCTAGCAGTTGCTGCTCAAAGAAGTACCTTAGTCATTCATTTCGATTTTACAACTGCTTATCTCAATGCTGACCTGTCAGAGGAAATTTATATGTTACAACCTGCTGGTTTTCATGAAGGAGGAGCAAAGATGGTGTGGAAACTTGCAAAATTACTGTATGGGTTGAAACAAACTACCCGTTGTTGGAATATATGTTTAGACAAAGCTTTGCAGGAATGTGGCTTCAAACAAAGCAAAGCTGACCCCTGTGTATATGTCAGAGGTTCTGGGAAAAATCAAGGGATTCTCTTGGCATATGTCAACGATTTGTGTTTTATATGTAACACATAGCAGCAAGTGCAGCAGTTTGCCAATGAATTAGGCAAAAGTTTTCAAATTAAAAATTTGGGGTCACTACAACATTACCTTGGTATAGTGATACAGAAAACAAGGATGGCTTTCTACTAGATCAAAAACAGAAAATTGTGCAACTGTTGCAGAGATGTAACATGTCTGGCTGTAAAGCTGTAAAGATGCCAATGGTTCCAGGATTCACCAAGAGTACTGGAGACACCATTTTTCCTGACAAAAAGCTGTACCAATCAGTTATTGGATCATTACTCTATGTAGCAGAGACCTGCCACCCTGATATTACCTTGACTGTAAATATATTAGGAAGGGCCAACTGTCAACCTACCCAGTACCACTGGCAAGAAGTAAAAAGGGTTTTAAGGTATTTAAAAGGTACTGTGAATGATTGTTTGTGTATTACTCCTTTTCAAACACCAGAAATTATTTGTTATTCTGATAGTGATTTTGCAGAGGATATATTGGACTGAAAAAGCACAACTGGGTGTGTTGTAAAATATAGAATATATATAAATATATATAAAATCATTATATAAGGAGAGCATTGTTAAGGACTTGGTTACAATTTAAGAAGAAGTATTATATAAGAAAACCTCAATGACTATCCCCACATGAAGCATTGTATGGGAGATGGAAAGACCCACAAAGTAAATGGATAAGATATAAAGACATGATAATAGAAAAATCGGATGGATGTTCATTAAAACCTAGGGAAGAAATCGAAAAAGAGGGCTTTGATTGCCACTGGTTTTTATACAGACAGTTAAGAGAACGATTTATTATGGATAAAAATGCAGAAGGGATTGGAACAACAAAACAGGAAGACCCATTTATGAAAATAATATGGGACTCTAAGAAACAAACGATATCCAAGATATATAAATTACTGTTAGAACGCGAGTTGGAAAGTGAAACAGTAAAAGAGACAATGATAAAATGGAGTAAGAATGTTGGGCGTGGGATAAAATTGGAATACTGGGAGGTTAGTTGGAAAGATACAAATAAATTTATGGCAGCACAGAGTTTAAAGGAAAATTACCTGAAAATGTTATACAGGTGGTATTTAGACCCCGTAAAATTGAGTAGGATTTATAAAATTACAGAAAATAAGTGTTGGAAAGGTGGTAAGGAGAAAGGTACATTCTTCCACTTGTGGTGGACATGTGAGGAGGCAAGAAAGTTCTGGAAAGATATTCATGAGAGGATAATAACAATACTTCAAATTAAGTTACCACTAATACCAGAACTATTTTTATTAAATATGACTCATAAGATAGAGAAGCGGGCAAAAAGAAAACACTGGAGAGTAATATTATATTTAGTTACTGCGGCATGGTTGACATATGCACAGAAATGGAAAAATAGATTGACACCACAAATGGAGGAATGGCTGATGAAAGTGTTAGATATGGAAGAGATGGACAGATTAACGGGGATGCTTCAGGGAAAAGATCAAAGTTACTATGAAGAGAGTTGGGGATTGGTGAAAAAATATTTGGAGAATATATAAGAGTAGATAAGACATAATCAAAGGTATAGAGGGATTCCCATAAGAAGTATAGGAATCGGAGAGAGAGAAAAGTAAGACGTACAGGTGGAGATGTGAATATAGATAAGTAAAGGACAAAGGGATCATGTAAAATGACGAGTAAAAATAGAAGAATGAAACTTACAGAATTTTTTTTGTAATGGAGTAATAAGGACTTATCCCAAGGGGGAAGGTGGAATGAGAAACGTAGATAAAGGTCGGATGAGGAAAGAATACCGGTGAATGATAAGGAAGTAGTAGTATGATTGGAATAAGGGGTTCGAAGATATTATGTAAGTAATGAGAAAACAAAAGTGTGAAATAATACGAAGAACTCTGGAAGAATGAATGTTGTGGAGTAGGATTTGTTGATGGGGTTGGGGGATGGATGGTTTTAGATTTGTGGGTAATGTAAGTGTATAAGTGGTTATATGTTATATGTCAAATGTTAATTGTTATTTTATTGTTGTTGTAATGGAAAATGAATAAAGAATATAATTAAAAAAAATAAAATAAAATATAGTGGTGCCCTGATTTACTGGAAAGCTAAGAAACAAAGTGCTCTGGCCACTTCCACTGCTGAAGCTGAGAATGCAAGCTTATCTTTTCTCTGCAATGAGTTAATCTGGTTTACACAGCTTGCAAAAGATTTGGATTTACCCCTTGAAATACCTGTTAATGTGCTTTGTGATTCACAGGCTTGTATCCAGATGGCCATAAGTGAAAGGGTCAAGTCCCAAACCAAGCTTGTAGACATTAAGTACCAGAATGTGAAATAGTCTGTTCAAAACAAGTTCATTCAACTCACTTACTGTGCTAAGCAGGAGAACCTGGCAGATGTATTTACTAAGCCATTAGCTGCAGTTAAACACACACAAAAGCTTGAACGTATGGGGATAATAGATCCTGCAGTTCCAATGCTCGAAGCAGCTCAGAGACAAGAGGAGGAGTGTTAAGATTCTAGGCCTTCTGGTCTTCTGTCTAAGAGATGTATTCTCAGCTACATGATTTTTGTCTTGTCTTTGCTCTGCTTCATGGCCTTGGCTGCCTGGTAAGACAGTATGACCCAGACAACTGATAAGCAACACCTGGCTCCTCTCTGTGTGGGACTGCTGGCTTGTTTTGATAAGTGGTCAAGCATTGCCCACACAGAGCCTATAATTTCAGTGAGAGGCTTCTCACTCTCTCTCTTTTCTCTCTCCTCCATCTGGTCTCATGTTTTGCAGCCTGTTTTTTCCTCTCTGTATCACGCCTGGGCACAGAGAAGCCTAATGGATTTCTTCCTGGCTTTCTGATGCCAGTATGCTACAAATGCAGAACTGTGCTGTATGCAATAAACACTAGATTAGTTTTTGGACAAATATGTTTTGGCCTGGACTCTGTTCTTTTGACTCTGCTGGCTTTTGCCTGGCCTGGAGCTGTAGCAGCCTCGTGTGGGTCACGTTTCTTCCTTTCATACCTACGAAGTACAGTGTGACCCCTGGAAACTCCAACGGGATGATCTTGGGCCATACACCATCAGCCCCCAGAAGACCCCGTGATAAGTTTGCCTTAGGATCACCATAAGTCAGAAACAACTCACAAGGACTTATTTATTTATTTTTGTTGAGCTCTCTGCACCTGTTGCAAAAATCGAGCTGAAGATTTGCTGCCTCTCTGTCTCCCAAGTGCTTTCTCCACATGAAAAGACTTCTGGTGAAGGCACAGCAGAAAAAGATAGCTCTTATTAGTTGCTCTCTATCTGCTTCCTCCTCCAAAGAGGAGCCATTGTCTAATGGCAAACAACTCACCCCAACTTGGGATCAATACTTGTAGCCTCTTCTGGTCTCTATTTTTCTAGCATGGAAAGGGTGAGTAGGAAACAGAGCAATATGAAAGATTGTAGGAAAATTTGATCTAGAATCAAGAAATGAAACAGGAAACCAACTGACTGAATTTTACAAGGCCTACAGCTTGCTAATTGTAAACCCATTCTTCAAGCATCCTCTTATCATGCCCTACTACCCCTCCTAGAAGATATGTGATTTTCATAAATTGGCCTTATTAATGATCAGAGAACACAAGAATGGCCTGCAGATTGCAAACACTCAATATACATTCCAGCCCCCAAGAAAGGGACATCAGGGGTTGCAGGAACCACAGGACCATTGCATTAATTTCCCATGTAAGCAAGGTCATGCTCAATGTGGAGCAAGAAATGTCAATGTCCAAGCTGGGTTCAGAAAAGGAAGAAACACTAGGGATCATATTGCAAACATACATTGAAAATGGAGTAAACCAAACAATTTTAAAAGAAAATCAGTGTGTGCTTCTGTCCTGGGCTTGGCGGCCCGCCAAGTCTCCTCCGCTCCCTAATGAGCTAGATACTGGCAGCTTTGTCAAACAGCCTTGGTGCTGAAGTAAGTTCTCTGAGAAACACAGCAATAATCCAGAAAGGGAATAGTCCAAAAGCCAAACTGATAATCCAAGCAAAGTGTTGAGGTCCCAGGTTCAAAGCACACAGGTAAAGAAAGAGAGACTCACCATGGCTGTAACCATCAATAGCATCAGTAGATTCCAGCAACCTTCTATTGTTGAAGCCTCTGATTATATATAGCCTAATCCTGCAGGCCAGCTGTGTCCTAATTTACAAGCCCTTCCCATATAAGCACTGCCAGAAGCCTGGCACCCGTGGCAGGAGTGGGGGCAGCTGGAAGAGCACAGGGAATTGGTTATCACCCTCCCTGGGCCTTCCTGCCACCCATGTGAGCATGCCTGCACCCACAGCGGTGGTGGGGAGATGGGAAGAGCGCGGAGAACTGGTGATCGTCCTCCCTGGATCTTCCTGCCGCCTGCACAGGGTGTGCCTGCACCGGGAGCAGGGAGAATGGGAGGAGCAAGCAGGGTGGGAATGAGATGGGAGAGGGAGAATGAGGGGGCAAGCAGGCATCCTGCGAATAATCAGATTAGCGAAAGTGAAACCCACAAATATGGAGGGAGAACTGTATTAACAGAAAGCAGCAAGGACTTGAAATGATTACTGAAGAAAGTCAGGGTAGAAAGTGCAAAGGCAGATTTACAGTTGAATATTAAGGAAACAAAAATAATGACCCCAGATGAATTACATAACCTTAGGGCAGACAATGAAGACATTGTAATAGTTCAAGGTTTTCCATATCTTGGCTTAGTCATTAATCAGAATGGAGACTGCAGTCAAGCAATCAGAAGAGTAAGACTTGGAATGGCAGTTATGAAGTAATAGACAAGATCCTGAAGTGTCAAGATATATAATTGAATACTGAAGTTAGGATTGTCCATGCTGTACTATTTCCAGTTTCTATGTATGATTGTGAAAGCTGGACAATGAAGAAAGGTGATAGAAGGAAAATTAACTCATTTCAAATGCAGTGCTGGAGAAGAGTTCTGCGGATACCCTGGACTGCTAAAAAGACAAATAAATGGGTCCTAGAGCTAATCAAGCATGAACTCTCCCTAGAAGCCAAGGCGACTAAACTGAGACTATTGTACCTTGGCCATATCATGAGTAGACCTGGATCACTAGAAAAGATAATAATGCTTGGTAAGGTAGAAGGCAGTAGGAAAGAGATAGACTGCATTTACAGATGGATAGACTCAATCAAAGAAGAGACATTCCTGTATCTACAAGATGTGAGCAGGGTGACTGATAATAGGATGACTTGCAAGTCCATAGGCTTGACATAAATCAATTTGACAGTAGTTAGCAACACTGGAAGAGGGAGGAGACAGGCAGGCAGGAAGATTAACAACAACAACAACATGGTATTTCTTGACTCCTCTCTGATTAAAGGCACAGAGTGGTTTCACATATATTTGTTACATATATTTCTTTCAAGTAGTTATGGAGAAACCTGCTGATGTGCCTCTATTCCACCTTGTTAGGGATGGCTAACCTTGATTGATTTTGTGGGGTTCAAAGTTTAAGGTTTTCCTGACCTATTAAAGCTTATGGCAGCAACTGCTAGCAAAGTTATCTTATGCATGCTCAGTTTTTTTACCCTGAAGCTAGAATATTTATCAGCACTGCAATAGTTTCACAAGAATACTAGGATTCAGGGAAATTCTGATACATTCTATGTGTATGTGACACCACTACCTACAGAATGTGACCCCAAAAGATCAGAGTTCATGTTAACTACATGCTGTATTCCTAGCATGGATGGACAGGGGTTCTCTCAGCTTTGGCTCCCTGCAGGATGCCTAGAACACCACGCTTTGGGGCCCTGGGCAACTGCCACAGATAATTCTTCGAAAGGTTTTTTAGGGAAGGGGTTGAGACAATTCTGAGGAAAAATTAAGTATTTGAGAGAAGAAATTTGTTGGAGAAACTTGTGAATAAAAGCATCAGCTAGAAACATGGCATTTATCCAGCAGCAGTTCTGAGGTAAGAAAGGTCCCCATCTCTTCCTATTTTTGTTTTGTCTTGTCTTGTGCTCAGTCAAGAGTGGACCACTTGTAGCCCTTCAGACCTTTTTCTGTGACTCCACAGCAAAAATTACTACATAACTAATGCTGAACCAGCAACTTAAATCATGAATCACAGCATCTCTGGTGTCCAGAAGTCCTGTGAGATTCTCTGCTTCACAGTCCCATGGGATTTGATGGTGTTTCTAGCACAACAAACAGCCATCACAGTTGCCATAAAACTTCTTGCAGCTGAGGTGGCAGTGACAAATTTGGTGGCCACAGTTGGACTTCATCAGCTGTATTCTTAATTGGAAATTGCTTGTATTAAGAAAATTAAGGGGGGGGAAGCAATTTCTTTACTCAAGATCTGAAAACTGTTGTGGGTTATTCAAGAAACTGAATACAGAAAAAGTATAGTTGTACAATGGTTACAATATTCTGTCACATACTGTGACACCCTCTCCCATTCTGATACAGCTCAATAGTTTTGAGTCCAGGTCAGTTACTTCGTGAACAGCCTGTAGTCCCGACCCTTAGGCAACAATTCTGTGAGCTTCAGCAATCTGTCATGTGCTAGCTACTCTTTTACACTCAAGAAAACACAGAGGGTTTCCCCACTGTATTTAAAAAGGTATATGAGGCATAACATAGAACTGTTGCTGCAGCTAACCATCTACAACACACACTTGGTTATATAGTGATACATACTTTTACACACACATAATTTCCACTGGTGGATTCTCAGGGCTTTCCCCTCTCCCAAACTTCCAGCAGTTCCCATGGGACTATTTCTATACATTGATCTAATGCATCTCCGTTGTTATTTCTGCCTCACTTCTTTGTGTATTATCTTTACATTGGCCAGATGTCTTGGGACTGGCTTTTCCCAACCTATTCTTTTCCATCCCTCTTCCTAAGATGATGCATTGACCCTTTCTCTTGATATGTAATACGTTATTGCCTGCAGTTCTAGCCTAGTTACTCTAGAGCTCAGACGTAGTAAATCACTTGTTGATTGCTATCACTTTTTTTTTAAAAAAATATTTATTACACAGTAGTACAAACAAAACAATTCTAATTGTCTCATATATGAATAAATGCATAAAATAAATAATTGAAAAATAACTTGTACACAATAAGAATTTATATTCAATTCCAATTGTTATAAATGGAGGTAATATCTTCCCCCCAGAATAATCTAACCATTGCTTAATTGAAGTATAATATCATGATCCGTTGTTATAATATGTACTCTATATTTATAATTAACCTATATGAAGTATACTTCCAAAAACTTTCTTTTGATGGGTTTGCAATCAAATCATTAAATAAAACAAGATACCTCTATTTATTGCTATCACTTTTAAGTAAACAGGGTCATGTCTGACTATTCTCTTCCAACTACAGTAGGTCCTCCACATTCATGAGAGTTAAGGACACAGAACCCTTGAGAAAAGTCAAAAAATTGTGAATAACTCCCTCAGTGAGTACATCCCCTCCCTCATTCCTTCTGCTGCTGCAGCCCTGAGGAAAGGCAGAAGAGTGCAGGGGAAAACCTTCCCCCACCCTCCAGTCTTCTTCCTGTTTTCCCCATGTCATGTCTTGTTTTAGTGCTCCTGTGTGGGCAACAAGCACAAGAGTGAAGGAGAAGGAAGGTTTTTCCCTCTGCACTCTCCTGTTTGCTTGCTCGTACATCTTTCCTTTTTTCCACACAACCATGCAGGAAAGTGCAGGAAAGTGAAGATCTTTCTCCTTGCACCCCCTGCCCACTGCTGCCAGTGCTCCCGTATGGATGGCAGGTGGGGGAGTGTAGGGGAATGAAGATCTTTTCCCCTCCCTGTGCCTGGGCAAAAGACCAGGGAAAGAGAGGAGGAGAATAGGTAGGAGGCAAGCAGGCACCTTGTGAATAATGAAATTCGCCAAAATCAAACCCACAAATGTCAGGGGAGGACTGTAACATACAGATTTTAACCAATGTTAGGCATAGGATGTATGGTGGCTTGTAACACATAATATTTTACACACAGAGAATAACTTACTACCACAATGTTTTATACTAGCATAATCCACAGGCATGCATTATCGTGGATGACTCACAGTATCAAATATGTAATGGAGCACAGCTGACATGACAGGTTCATATTTTCTGGATCTTTTAAGATATGTGCTTTCGGCTATGGCAAAAATGACTCTGACCACTATATAATTTTCTGAGTAAACCACTAACATGAAGGACATCACACTATAGGAAAAAAGTTTCTCTGCAAAGAAATGGCTTTTTCTATATGTAGAGTTTCAGTGGCAGTTTTTCTCATTCCCTCAATCTTCTTACTAATATCTATTTGGAAGACTAGAATGCTTTTCCTCAGATTGTTGCTACCATGCCATACACCCGTAGTTTGCAGAATGTGCTCTTTTCATAATTGGACATATTTCATGGCTGAAACACATGTTTGAAAGTGCACTGGCAGTAAGCATATGCCAGGTCAGAATGACCTCAGACATGACCAGGTCATAAGTTCAGAGAGGATTAGGCAGGAAAGCCCAATGCAGATGGACTTGGGATAATCCTTTCAAAAACTGTAAGTTAGGAGCACTCTCAAAAAACAATAACAGGTGAAACTGTCCAGGTGAAGCAATAAGGAGCCCTCCTGTGAGCATACCCTACAGAGACCTTCCATATTCACACTATCTGACTAAAACACTAAGAGATTGTCAGGACTCCTATAAATCAGCCCATTCCAGACTCTTTTGTCAACTCTGTGAGAAACCCATTACCACTTTGTCCATGGACCCTCCTTCAGAGCAGGAAATAGGATGTAAAAACCCTAACTCCAGTCCCAGTAAACTGTAATATTTGGACATAATACATGGTGCCCATACCTCTGTTCATTCTTGCTACCCTCAAATGTTCTGTCTGAGCCACTCCACTATGATTCTCTGCTTCAGGATTGGTAACTATCACCCTTTCCACCCAATTTCTCTTTCTGTCTGATTTCTTGTATGCTTGTGAATTCCCAATAAAATACCCTGTTTAACTTTTAACTGGAATCATTTCTTCAGTTAGTACTAGTAAATACAGGTGAAAAGATCTGGCCATTCCCTTCCTCCTGCAGGCCTCCTTTGAACTATAATTCCCCAAATTCTAAGGAGATGCTGGCATTGTGGGCAGACCTCAAAGTCCCTTACCTCTTAGAGTAACGTTGTCCTCTCTGCTTTTAAAAATTTTGTTCAAAATAGTAAACACAATTTTTGCACATTTTCTCCTTATACAAGGAAAGATAACTTGCAAGCTATGGATCACATGTGTTTCCCACATGTTTTTGCAGCTTCTGATAGCCTCCTTTCTGCCAAATTTTCATGGTATGGAAGTAACAGAATCACTTCTCAGCCTTTTGGTTATGATCAAGTGTAGTAAAAAAAAAAGAATGCTATGATTTGCTTTTAAAACCAGGCATGTGTTGTCCACTAAATTTTCCTGCTAGTTAGTGCTAGCTAGTTAGCGCTCCCAGAATTCTGTTGCAGGGCATGAGTTGTCATGCTCTAAAAGCAATTCACCTTCACAATAAGATACAGGGGCAATATAGATCTTGTTTTCATAATGCTTAACACTTCTGGAAGCACTACACAACTGGAAAAACTGTGTAATCCCCCCCCAAATGTTCTCTTTTTTCTCCAGACACCACACTGACAGAATTGAGTGGGCAGCCATGGTGGGAGGTACATGACATGGTGGGAGGTACATGGTGGGAGGTACATGGTTGAAGGGGGTTGCAACAAACTTTTCATAGACCTTGTCCATTCCATCCTAGCATAAGTACATTTTTTCAAAAAGAAGTGCAAACCAGAATTCTAATACAACCTAAGGAAAATAGTGGTATGCTTTTCATGTTGACTTCAGAGGTACTGTATACACTCGAATATAAGTCTAAAAAAAGAAAAAAAAGTTAAAAATTAAAAAGGAGCCCTGGTGATGCAGTGGTTAAATGCCAGTACTGCAACCACAAGGTTGTGAGTTCGATCCTGCCAGGCTCCAAGGTTGACTCAGCCTTCCATCTTTTCGCAGGTCAGTAAAATGAATACCCAGCTTGTTGGGGGCAATTAGCTAAAAATACATTGTAAACCGCTTAGATAACACTCAGTTGATAAGCGGTATAGAAATAAATGCTATTGCCATTGATATAAAAATTGACCCCAAAACCCTGGGTTGATTTATCTACAGGTCAGTATAAGTACTGTCCCTTAAGTTTTATCAAAAATGGAACTATCCCCTTCTCTGATAGAATGGTGAAAGATGAGAGCCTAGTCTGTCTTCAGAGAACCTATAGGCAACACCAACTCCCTCTTTTTAATGCAAGATTTCCTGTATGATCTAAATGCCGTCTTATGCTGGTGATTCCGATAGACCACCAAATCTAGAAATGGAATGGACTTTCCATCCAGGGACATAGTAAACTTAATAGTAGGAGGAATCTCATTTAGCCATTGTAAAAAAGACTGAATGCTAGACTGCTTTCTGTAAATTAAGAAAAGACCATCAACATAATGGTTACAAATGGCCACATGGTCCAAAAAAGGGATCCCTTTCTGAATTAAGAATAATCATATCCTCCAAATGAATCATGAAGAGTTTGGTGAAACTTAGGTCAGCTAGACTCTCCATCACCCCAGATGAAGGGTCTTTACTCCATTACACATCTCACCACCCCCTGCATCTAATAAATAACATCTACTATGGGCAAATGCTCAGGGCAAAGTAAAACTCCACACGAGATATAGATTTTTTAAAGGAAACACAGAAGCAGATTGAGACTTTTTCCCAAAGGAGTTTTCCCTCTAGAATTTTGCAGGAGGCATTAAGGAAGACTCAGGGAGTAACTCAGAGACAGTTACTGCAAGATCAGGATCCATGAGAGGAACACTCTTCTGCTGTAAATTTTTCTCCCATTTTTACTCCTTTATCTTACAAGATTAGAAATATCATTTACAGACATTGGCATCTCCTTAGGGGGGGTCCCAGGCTGTAAACAATGACCTTGGGTAGATTTTACTAAGACCAATTCTATGAAAGACAGTTGATCTACTCAGATTTTCAACAACTTACTCCTAAAAGCAGGATCTTAGACGGGCATCATTCTTGTGGCCAATGCAAAATATCTAAACATACCATTAATATCAAACATTTTCTTTTTGGAAAGATGGACAGGAACATTTAATCAAGCGAGATACATTTATCAATTGCAATGCTTCAAACATTATTTATTGCATTAAGTGCTCATGTGATAAAGTATACGGTGAGCATGACATCCAGATCTCTCAAAATACAATTTTTTGAACATTTATCTAAGATCCCAATCTTGAATATGACAGCACCTCTAACAGATCATTTTGTTCAGTTTAAGCATAAAGCAGAGGAGCTCAAGGTGTGCACTTTGAAGAAAATCACAGCATATCCTTATAATAGAATCAATATCTCCAGGATACTTCTTCAGCAGGAGGCCTTCTTTATATTCCATCTTAAATCCTACATTCCATTTGGATTCGACAACACAGTAGCATTGTTCATCATTTTTATAGGCTGATTTATACCAACATAGATGTTTAGTTTGGGAAATTTCCCTAAATTGGAAGAAACCCCAACAGGTTGGAAGGAACCAGAAGTCAGTAAGTAAGGGCTGATGAATTTATTGGAGTGTGGGAGCTTAAAAACAATTTGGGTCCCTGAATTTATTTTCAAATATACTTTCATATTTACTTTGTGTCCTGTATATTTTGTATGGGTGTGTTATATAAGTGCGTGAAGAATTCTGAGGGTGTTCTTGTTGGGGAAAATTAAAAAAAAAATATATTTAATATTGAGAGACCTTGGTAATGAGACTCTCAATCAGCAGAGTATTTTAGTAAATTGCACAAAAAATGAAAGTTGAACAGATCACCAGTCCCACTTCTTTAACTACAACCCAAACACACTTAATCTAGCTCAAAATAAGCGCAAAAACAGTTTGGTTAAAAATATAAAGAGTTTACTCACAAAAGCTTGTGCATAGTCTACACAGGTTCAATTCTTCAAGTAGGTAGGAAGAAAATAAAGCACTCACATGCTTCCTGCAAAATGATCTCTGTTAGGAGACTCAGAGCATGCTTTCAGGTCAAAAGGCGAAGACAAAAAGGGAGAGACAAAATGGCCGGAAAACCTTTTTCAAAAGAACAAGGAATGTCTACGTGCTGGAGGAAGAGGTGTTAACCAACAAACAGGAAGTTTTCTCTCTAGGCTATCTCTCTATGCTTACAATAGACATGCAAATAAACTAAGTCATTTCATTAGGCATGCAAAGGTTGCCACTCCCAACAGTTCTTTATATGTAAGTTTCGCTTTTTGAATTAATTATAACTCTGTAATTTCAACATTAGGCAGTGAATGTTTAACAATGTGTTTTGTGTTTTTATAGTGTTATTATAATGCATAAGTGAATGCATCACTAATCGATTTGGTCACAATCAAGCTGAGTGAAACGGGAAGGAAATTGGCATCCTGTTGGCCATAGATTATGTGACTACAAGCTCTGTGGTGTTGTTGTATGATTATTTTCATTGTATTCTTATAATATTGTCTTTTGAAGATCTGTCGCAGGAGAATTGAGTTAGTTGGGGAATATATATGTGATGCCACAGAATACATCTAGCATATTTTGGCCATTTCTGCACTAGACTGTTATAGTGCTATTATTCCACTTTCACCATCTTATGAAATCCTGGGGTTTGCAGTTTAGGGGGGCCTTTGACAGTCTATAACAGTCTGGTGTGGAAATGGCCTTTGTATACAAAAGATAAAATGGCCTTCGTATACAAAAGATAAAAAAATAAATTAAGCTAATAGGGTAATTGAATTACTATGTAGTATAAGATTACAATGTATAGAATTGCTACAAAATTACAATATTTCTAACAGTAATTGCTGCTGCGTGTTCGTACTTGATAATCCATCTTTTCACCAGACTTCTTACCCTCAAGTTATTGAGTGCTTCCTTATATATTATTTACCTTTGGGGAAAAAAAATTATATTACATATATTTTTGTTATTGCTTGATCTTCATTTTTAGTGTAATGTTTCCTCCACAGAACTTCTGTTAATATTGTCTGCTTGGTTCTATATCATCATATCTATATTGCTTATTGTATATATTAGTTTTATAACATGCTACACTCATATTCAATCATCACATGTCCAGACTATTTCCAACATCAACTTCCTATATGCTAATAGATTTATGATAATCCTTTGAACACTTCTGGGTCCATGCGCACCTGAATACAATGGAAGATGAAACTGCCCAGGTGAATCAGTCAGGAACTCTACTGTGATCCTATTGTATGGAAATCCTCCCCAGACCCCCGGCCTTACCAGACATCAAGAGATTGTCATGACTCCCATCAATGTTTTGTCACCTAAAATAAAGACAACCAACCCATTCTGGACTCCTTTTTCAACCCTGTGAGAAAACAGTTACCACTTTGTCTATGCACTCTCCTTTGGGACAGGAAATACAATGTATAAATTTCAACTTTGATTCCAGCAAACTGTACTACATTGGGCATATTATACTGCATATCGTCCTGCAGACTTCCATTCCTCTGTGTTACCCTCAGATGCTGTCTAAGCCACTCCACTTCAACCTTTTGCTTAAGGACTAGTAACTATCACCCTTTCCACCGAACCCTTTTCTATCCAATCTCTCTTGCCTTACTTTCTGATAGCCTTGTATGGTTCTTAAGAGTGTCTGATTTCTTGTGTGTTTGTTCAATCCAAATAAAATACTTTGTTTAACTTTTTACTGGAATCCTCTCTACGGTTAGTACAGGTACACGTAGGTGAAAAGATCCTATTGTTACCCTCCTCTCGCAGGCCTCCTTTGAGCTAGAATCCCCCAAATTCTAAGGAGATGCTGGCATTGCATGTGGACCTCAAAATACCTCACTTCTGAGGGTAACAACACCATAAAGTGAAGAGAAGTGTAAATCCAAAAGATAAGTGAATTTACATACTGGTGTGGAAAGTACAAATTACAAAGGTTTTCATGCTGAACAAATTTCTTCTTCACTCCTAATAAGGATACTTATAATGTCACCACACTTAAAGAAAGCAAATCAATCCCCTAACCCCAGGGATATCCCCCAAATATTCATCTCTAAATTTCTCCTGTTATCTTTAAAGTACAACACCACTCTTAAAAGTAAAAAGTCTTAAATAAATCTAAATGTGCATCCTTTTCCAGCTTCATTGCCAAACTAATTTAGAATGATATTCAACTGCCAATACTCCTTCCCCTCCCTCCCTCCCTCCCTCTCTCCCTCCCTCCCTCCCTCTGCACACACGTGATCCTTATGTCTGCACATATGTGGACAGTCAACACTCTTTTGTATGCCTGCATTGCAAGTCTGTTGCTTGGGGAGTTGCTGGCCAGCTAAGCTGGTAAAGTTGGCAGGCATCCAGCAGTCAAAGCACACCTGTGCTTCAGAGCTGTTACCCTAACAAGCCTGTGACGTGTTAACAGCTTGCCCTCCCTGCCTGAGTTTCCAGAGACCCCACACAGAAGTGGATCAAGGACATGCACAAACTAGCTTACCTCACACAGTGTCAAATCCTCAGGCTAGTAGTGTTGCTTAGCAAAGAGAAGAGAAAAAGAAAGAGAATACTAAAACAATCCAACATCAGAGGCCACATTTAGGGAGACCAGAGGGGATGGCATCATCCCTACCTTTGCTTTTTTCAGAATACATGAGTTTATTGTACAAGATCTCATGTATTTGCGTTCCTTCACATTGAGTAACTCTTTGTATAATCATTTGTATCAGAACAGTAACAGATATAAATACAAAGGTTCAAATCACTTTGCCTTAAAATGAATAGTGAATTTATGGATATTTGGTCTCTACTAGCAGTGTTGCTCTAGTTAGTATGATTAATTTTGACAAAACTCCTTAAAGAACACTGCTTGTGTATGTATGTGTAATTGTGAATATAGCAATTGTGAATATCAAAAATGGACTCTTGAAATCTGATGTGTTCACCGGTAAGTCAATTCCATCCAGTTTCCATGTGAATCTTGAAGGAAAGAACCTTTACAAACCCATACAAATTGAGTAATAGTTAAGCTTTTTAATTTTTTTTTAAGAAGTATTGGTCTGAGAGTGGAATCTCCTCATCCTCTTTAAAAAAAAAATAGATGTAAGGTGGCTGAAATATCCTGCTGCATTTGTTGGAAATTCTGTATTTTATTTTATTTTGAAAACTCAGATCCTTCTTGTTTCCCAGCCAAGTGGACTGGAAGTGACTCATAAAATAGATATCCTTAAAACAAAATCAATAGTGTACTAGAAGAATTTGTAAAAATCAATATAAAACTAAACATAAAAATAGCATTACTACTGTTTTGAAGCAGCTACAATTCTACTTTGGAAGCAATGTGATATGATGACCTGCCATTACTTGCTGGAAGATTGTAATATGTTCACTATGCATTCACAGAAGTGTGTTTCCCCTTCAAATGTCACAGTTGCAGCAATATTCTGGCACACTATCTCCTTCTGCTAGTCAATCCTACCAGAACTGCATGGACAGAGATACCCAATGCACTTATTAGAGATGGTGAAGTAAGCCCTTGGAGCTACTAGCTTAGAACTATGAGCAGGAAATTGAGCAGGAGCCATGCTTTACTTAGGTGCAGTTGGTATGGTGCAGAGGGAGCAGCCCCTGTGTATGCACTGCTTCTTCATGTTATCCACTAAGAGTATCATGTCCCACACTTACAAGAGTGTAATTGCTCAGCAGCAAAAACCAATAGTCCATGAGCTGCTGCCACATAATAGTACCAAGTGGCAAGTGGTGAATTTGGGATCCACAAAACAGCCCACAGTGTTGACTGAAGAGAGGGCAGAAAATGAACTGAAGCCTTAATTGGACTGATGCCTTGCATCTAGAGCAGAGCTTGGATGGCTGCTTCTCCAAAGAAATATATTATATTTCTCATTACTATGTTTGATATGTAATAATTGAAATTGCTCATCAAAAGTAACTTAATGATTACTAATTTTCCATTACTTTGTGTTACTTTCTGTGGGGAAAATACTTTAGGATTGATACTTGAATGGCATAAAAATTAGGAATTCCTAGAATCATACAATCATACATCTTCATGAGACCACAAGGGCCACCTAGTCCAACCTTCTTCCATGTAAGAACACACAGCTAAGGTACTCTTGGGAGATGGCCATCCAACCTCTGCTTAAGGTCTATTTAAACTCTGCTTAATCTCTATCAAAGAAGGAGAGTCCCACCTTCTGAGGAAGCTATGTATGTTTAGCTTGATAGCCATACTTGCATGTCCAAAGGAACAACATGTAGAAGACGGAGCAAGCTTGCTTCCTGCTGCTAAGGGACTAGAAAAAGAACAAATTGATTCAAAATACAACAAAAGAGATTCCATATAAATAGTAAGAAAAATCTTGACCGTAAAATCTGTTTGTGACTTGGAGAGCAGTAGACTCTCCTTTGGAGGTTCTTAAACAGAGGTTGGGAGGTCATTTTTGTATTATTTTAGTTGTATATTCCTGCATGGCTGGTGGTTGGACTAGATGGCCTTTATAGTCCTTTTCAACTCTGTAATTCTATGAGTCTCTGGATTGGCTTTTAGAGATATTCTTAACATTCCTTATCAATTGCCACTATGTTTTCTGACTTCACTATCATGGCAGACTTCAGCGGACACAGGCTGAGCCACAGGAAGTAATGGTGGCACACCAGGATCAAGAGCAGTAAGACCAGTTCCTTTTAAAAAAAATCAGAACTTTATTATATTATTTTCAAGTGTACAACACAATATGACTTAACAAACAAAGGCCATTTCCGCACGGGGCGAGGGAATCGCCCCGTGACGCTACTCACTGGACTTTTGGGCTTCCTGGTCCGGTCCACACTTCTCCGGAGCAGTGCATGGCCGCTGCTCCGCACTACTCCAGGGACGAAAATGCGAGCCTGTGAATCTGCATAAAGGAGCAGGCTCGCAGTGGCACGGTCTGTGCTTTTGAAAGACCTGTTTTTAGCAGTCTTTCAAAAGCACACTGAACAATCACTTGGGGTCGTTCTGGAGCGAGCTGGGGTGCGGATCTACATTAAGTAGGTCCGACCCAGTCCACTCCCAGGTGCAGACATTCTCCCTGGAGGACGCTCTGCCCCGTGTTAAAAACCCCGTGTGGAAATGGCCAAAACAATGAGAGTAAATCCGAACAGAGGAGGAGACACAAGCAGTTTGGGGAGTAGCAAAGTGACTGTAGGTGGAAAGTTATAATTGGGGACCTACAAAGGTTTTAAAAATTAGATTCGAGTTTCTAAATTGACATGAAGTTAACATCTAAAAAGTATTCCTACAATGCTTCATGTCTTCTACTAGTGGACCAGATAGCAGAAAGTATTTATTTGTGAAAGTCATGATATCTGAAAATATGTTTAATCTGTTTTCTCCTATGGCTGATTTTGGTTTATAAGCACTTTTTTTCCAATAGAAATATTATCTTCACATGATCAAGTCATTCTCTTATTTAGAGAACTAAACAGTTTTTTCCAGTAATCTCTAACATGCTGTAACAAGTAATAAGGAGATTAATTTGTTACCCTGTAAATTGGGAGTCCCGGGAGGGGCGCCCAAACTACCAAACAACAACAAGCAAAGTTGGGGGAAATTAGCTGGAGCACCCTCTTCGCTAACAAGAGGCGGGGCAACGCAGCAGGATCTTTTACCCTATGTATACAGTGTCAGGTCAGTGAAGAGGCAAGTGGTTCAAACAATAATTAAGATTTATTAAACAGTTATTAAAGAAAAGCACAAACACATTCCTAACTAGAAAAGGAAAATAAAATTTGAGGGGAATGGGTGATACGCCACCTGTCCTGCAGTCCTGGAGAAGCCTGATTGAAGAAGTGGAAACCTGGCATGGCAGCCGAGGGGAATCTGCTGAACCGAGCGGCAGCAAGGCAGAGTGAAGTTCGGGCGATCCGGCAAGAGTTCCAGAGAAGTTCCAGCAGCAAGTAACAGCCATGTCTAGCTTCGCGCTTGTTCAGCAGGCCTCACAAACACTTGGCTGGTGGCAGAGTAGGGCTGAATTATGATATCAAAAATGATATCTGTGGTCCACCAAAGGCCAGGCCAGTACACGGTGGTAACAAATTTCCATGTGGAGAAATTCTCATTTTCTCCTCTTTCATTTTGCTTGGGTCAATATTTGCTCCAAAAATAATGAGACCTGAGGAAGACACAGACACAGAAGGATGCAAAATACATTCTCCGTATGTATAAAGAATGGAAGGAAGGACAAATCGCCGAGGAGGAGTATAATGTGTAGTCCAAGCTCACAAGAATAGTATAATGAACTGAGACCGGGTAGGCCAGCAAGGAACAACAAAAATCTTTTTTTTTCCCAGATGTATTTGAGGCAAGTGAATGACCAAGAAGACAGCGGTGTTGCTGCTTAGTTAGGATGGTAGAAAAGGCAGAACTACTCAATGCTGTTTTTGCTTCAGTTTTCCTCCCAAAAGATAACTGTATGCTTCCATGCAGCGGTAGGGATCTGGGCAAGTGATATGGATAGCAAATCAAGACTAATAGGGAATTAATAAGACATCACCTTGCTACCACAACGTACACCCCAATCACATGGCATAGCATTATTGGCAGGAAACATCATTTAGTTGGCATGAGATATTAAAAATTGGACACTTATGGTTGGGAACATGAGGCAAGCAGGACTCTGGCTGTATGCTTGGGCTTAGGTCAGCATGGCCTCAGCATGGCCAGGCCATAGGGTCAATACAGCGGGGACTTAATTTGATTGGTTCTCTGACTAAAGAACCCAAGTTAGCCAGAGGAAAGGGCTAGGTGTGTGAGTCAGCAGAAAAGTAAAAAAAAATAACTGAAACAGGGTTTGAAAATGAGTTCCTTGGATGAGTTTAAAAAAGAGAGGTTCCCTGAGAGACCGAGTGTGTGTGAGAAAAGATAAAGAGCTGGTTTACTTAGGGAAGTGGTTGCATGTTAAGAGCTGGAAGTTCTTCGATGTTGAAAATCTTGAATTTCCGAATACCTTTCCCTGATTATTTCGTTTAATAAAGATTTTATTCTATTTTCTTAAAGAGCAGCCTCCATACAGTGTCTCTTTAATCTGAGCTCAGTTACACATGCTACCACAAGTGACACATTTATTTAGGATAAACCTGAAAACACTTTGCCCTATATTCACAAAAGTTGTGGTCTTCGGGAAAGCAGAAAGGTGATTAAGTGTGGAGGGGGAGCCAGGGGTGGTAATCAGATAAAAGGGTGCTGCTTCTCCAGGGAGGGAGAATAAAAGCATGCCTGATTGGTCAGAACCCTGACTGGCCCAGATCTCCAAAATTTGATAGTCAGGACTCCCATCAATGTTTTGTCAATCAAGGTAAGACAATCAGTCTGTCCTGGACTCCTTTTGTTTACTCTGCCAGAGAGCAATCAACACTTGCCCCTTCAGGGAAGAAAAATGCTTTTTAAGCCCTGGTTTTGACCCTAGCATTCTTCTGTCATGCTGCACCACAGACTCTTGTTCCTCCATACTGCCCTCAAACCCTCATGTTTGAGCCATCTTTCTTTGATCCTTCACTCCAGGACTGGTAAATATCACCCTGTACACCCAAAATCTCTCTCTATCCAGCCTTTCTATCCTTTCACTTCACTAGCCTGGAATGGTTTGTGAGACTGCTTGATTTATTGTATTTATTGTATCTGTGAATGCCCCAATAAAACACTCTTTTGACTCTCAACTGGCAATTAGTACCCGTATACACAGGTAAAGGGGTCCCATAGTTACTCCTCTCTTGCAGGCCTCCTTTGAGCTATAATTCCCCACCTTTTTAAGGAGACACTGGCACTGCTGGTGGATCTCAAGCTGCCTCACCTTTTTGGGTAACAATCTAGCTAACCTAGTTCAAATCTTCAGGGACAGACAAACTATATCCCAGAGTATGGAAGAACTTGCTAATGTATTCTGTGAGCCACTTGGTATCATGTAACCTCTGCTGATAGCAGGAGTGAAATAGTTATTATCTGCTGACAGACCCAGTCTCAGGGAAGTGAAGTATTTATTATCTATATTTATTGAGTCAGAGGCTCACCAAACAGAAAGGTAGACATCCAGATCTAAAGGCTGAAACTCTCCTGGCAAAGGTCAGACCAACTATCCACTAGTCACGTATCCAAGAGGGAAACTTCAAAAGGCACGTATGCACACATCAAATGGGCTGTCCACAACTTTGACATCTTGCGAGACTAAGTGTCTCCCAGATGAGGTTTTCAATTGCAATCACAAGAACAAAAAAGATGAGATCCATCTGCATAATTTGGCTATTCTCCTTTTCCAGGATAGGGTCTGCCCCCCTCCAGGCATACTTTGCACTATAATTGAGTCCCTTTTGGGGCTCTTTTTGGAGAACTCTCACCTTTGACTAGCATATGTCATGCTGCTAGTTTGGGGTTCTCCTCAGTTTCTTTTTCTACTGAACTATCTTCGCTAGCTTCTTCCCAAGCGGCAGTCTCCAAGATTAGGTGCAGTATAACTACTTTCTTTTCCTCCACTTTTCCCGTTCTTAAGTCTTTCAGACTCAGTAATCCTTGGGCACTTGTGTGAGCGACTGCTTTGTGTGTGTGGATGGAAATTCTGCCAATTCTGATAAAATACTTTTAATTGAACACTTGACTTGTCTCTCATGCAGTCTGACTCTGTAAACATAGGGTTAAAGATCTCGCAGTGTTGTTCTGCCCTCTGCTTTGCTAAGCAGCACTCTACTAATTTCTCCAACCTTTGTATTTTGGAGCAAATCCAGGTGTTCCCCAGGGACCCCCAGAAGTCAGGGTAACAATCATTTTTGAGAAATATTGGAGGTGGTGTGCCAGAAGACTGGAGAATGGCAAACATTGTTTCTCTCTCCAAAAAGGGCAAAAAAGAAGGTCCAAGAAACTACAGACCAGTCAAACTGATCTCAATACCAGGAAAGATATCAGATTGGATTATACAACAATCTGTCTGCAAGTACCTTGATGAAAATGCATCAGTAGGAGTTAGTATGGGTTTGCCAAGAACAAATCCTGCAAAAATAACCTTTTAAAAAAAAATAGTTTAGTAGGTTTAGTAGACGGTACAGTTGATGTGGGTGTCATTTATCTGGATTTTAACAAAGTGTTTGATGATTCCACCTAATATTTTGATTAGCAAATTGGTTTCATGTGGAATAAATATGAACACTGTCTGATAGATCCATAATTGTTGCTCAAAGATTTGTCATCAATGGTGTATTTCAAACTGGAAAGAAATTTTGAGTGGAGTGGCTCAGGGTTTTGACTTAGAGCCATTATTCTTCAACATTTTTATCAATGACTTAGACGAGTGGACGGAGAGAATCCTTATCAAATTTGCAGATGACAAAAAACTGGGAAGGGCAGCTGACATATTGGAAAACAGGAACAGAATTCAAAAGGATTTAGATCACATAGAAAATGGGACAGAAGTTAGTAAAATGAAATTCTACAGAGGCAAATGTAAATCTCTACATTTAAGGCCCCAAAAATCAAATGTACAGAATCACAGAACTAGAAGAGACTGCAAGGGCCATCAAGTCCAACACTCTGCTATGTAGGAATACACAATGAAAGCACTACTGACAGATGCCCATCCACTTTCTGTTTAAAACCTCCAAAGAAGGCTATACCACCACACTCTGAGACAGTGTCTTTTCCTGTCCCACAGAAACTTCTTTCTAATGTTTAGGTGGAATCTTTTTTCCTGTGTAGGTTGGGGGGATGCATAGCTCAGTAATACCACATGAAAAGGATCTTGGAAATACCGTTGATCAAGTGTGCAGAAATGAAGGTAGACAAGTGTTTGTGTGTGTATGCATGCATGCATGTATAAGATGTAGCTATGAGGACTGCAAAGGTTATGTGTCCTTGAGTTAAGAGAAGTAAAGAATACTTATACTTGTTTCTTAACTTTTTGTCAAGAAAAAAGTCAAACACAGCCAGATTTCTTTTTCATTTTCTGACTCTTAAAAAAATCATTTGTGCAAAAATGGTGGGTGGGTTGTTTAAAGAAAAAAAAACCCTGTTTTTTGCACTGAAACAGCAAACAGTGTGACCAAAATCCTGAATAAGGAGACGTAAACATATCATCTGGGGATGCTCTTGGAGTGTATCCAACTACAGGAAAATAGCTGGATGTGTTCACATTCATCCTGCTGCTATCCAATAATATGAAAACGGTCATATTGGCTGCACTGCTTATAAGATGAATTTTGTGAGGGATTTCAGTTGTTGAATGTTCAGAACAGGGTTCCAACCTACACAACAACTGTAAAAGTGAGTTGTAATGGTGTAAATCTGACATAAACCAGTGCAACGTAGTGGTTTGAGTGCTGGACTATGACCATGGAGACCAGGGTTCAGTTCCTCACTCAGCTATGCAAACCCACTGGGCAAACTTTAGGTTTATCACACATACTCTCAACCCCAGAAAATTTCATGATAGGTTTGCCTTAGGATTGCCGTGAGTCTGAAAGACTTGGAGGGCACAACAACAACAACTCTGACATGTTCCATCATAATTCAATAACAGGATGACAGTCTATATTTCAAAGAAAATACACTGCTTTCTGTGTATAAATAATGGGGTTTTGTACAAAAACATGCATTCTACACAAAATCCTGATTTTTCTCAAAAAATGGTTAAGTTCTTAAAACATAATTTTTTTTTAAAAAAAGGTAATATCACAGGGATATTAATTCTGTCATGCAGGAATAAAGTAACCAAATATTTACATGGCTTCTTAGCTTAAAACAATGCTTAAATAATAACAACCATTGTTAATCTGCATAACAAAAAAAGAATTATTGCAGTAATAGACAGTAACAAATGATAAATCAAAACTGTAATTTTTTATTTTAATGGATGTTAAATTATATGACTATTAAAAATATTTACATTTGGCCTTATCTGTTGTAGGTTGGAAAAAATAATTAAACTAGCTAATTGCTAGATCAGTTTCCTAGACTATGTAATGAATGTATCTGAAAGAAGCTAATCTTTCATCTAGATTGCTTGTAGCAATCTGGCACGTTACTTCATACCTAATGCAATGAATTAGTCCAGAGCCAAAATTTATTAGGAGATGAAAGGATGAATGACAATGGCAGCTGTACAGAGCTTGCTCATACATGTTTCAAAACATACCCTCCATTCCATCTGCAGTGCTAAAGGCCATGGATGATCCAGTCTGGAACTGATGATGGGACGTGGTTGACTGTGGGAATGTTGTCCCTTAGTGTATAAGGAGCTTTCTGTTAAGAACAACTCCATTCTTTTCACTCTTCTTACCATCATTAATCATTTCCTAGCAACATGCTACATCATGAAGAATGCAGGAAGGACTGCATTGTTCAATTTTACAAGCCAATGATTAAAAATAAATAATTTTCTGTTATCAGATGAACAGTGATGAATAAATTGAATCCTTTGGTAAATCATGACTTCAGAATGCACCACGAAAGAAGAAAAGTAAATGCCTGCCTACTTGCTTGAATGTCTTCTCAATTCACCAAATTGCCTTGTTTCCTTCTGGGCTGAAACAGAAAAAAATCATGCAAAATATATATTACTAGCGTATTTACCCAGTGTTGTCTGGGATTTTATTTTTTCATAGGTAACACTAGTTAGAAATACCTTAGGAATTATCTTAACTTAGGAATTACATGCAGTTGAAATACACAGATTTGAGATCCCGTTTATAATTCCCCAATCTGTCTTGTCCAGTACATGTAACTTTCCCCTATATTCCCCAATCCAATCTGTATTCAGAGTTGTTAACATACAGAGTTTGGGTTCCTGAAGGGAATACACTGCCCTCCTTCTTGCTGGTAGGCCTTGTCTCCATAGCAACTGGCCAGAACTCTCTGGCTGAGAATTCCAAAGGCCCGTCCCCGAACTGCCAACCCCAGGATTCCATAGAATCTTCACAGCCAGTCAATCATATGAGGTCTTCTCCTGGCTGACAGAGACAAACAGACAAACTCACAAACAGACCAACTTTGACTTTTATATAGAGTAGGCCCTTCACAGTCATGAGGGATAGGGACAGAGAAGCCTCATGAATGTCAAAAAATCATGAATAGGCGGGCACCCTCCATCCAGGCTCCTGCTCACTGCAGAGAACTGGTGGGCCTTCTTCGGAGCATCCGCATTAGCAGAGGCCCCAGGCCATGGAAGGAGGCAGTGATTTCCAACCCTGCACAATCCTGTGGGCCTTCTCCAGACTGGAGGCCTCAGGGTGTGCAGGGAGGCAGTGATTGCTGGCCCTGCATGCCCCTGGAGGCCTGATGTGGAGCGCCCGCACAAGTGGAGGCCCTGAGGCATGCAGGAAATGGGTGATTGCTGGCCCTGCATGCCCCTGTGGGCCTGGTTTGGATTGGGGTGTGCAGGGAGGTGGCAATCACTGGCCCTACACGCTCCTGCGGGCTTGCTCCAGAGTGCCCATAAGAGTGGATGTCCTGAGGTGTGCAGGGAATGGGGGATTGCCAGCCCTGAACATTCCTGCCCTGTATGCTCCTGCTGCCCCTACAGAGGGCCTGTGAGGGCTGCTGGGAGGGACTGCAGGGAAAGAATGATCTTTCTTCCTCTTCAGGGAACGTGAGGGGGAGAATGGGGGGCAGCAGGCACTTCTGTGGATAATCAAATCTGTGAACGTGAAACCTGTGAATATGGAGGGAGAATGGTAGTAGATTTACTGCTCTATTATATGATTTGTTATGCTTATATGATTTATATTGCCCCCCCTCCACATTCATGTGTTTGACTATTGTGAATTTGATTATATGCAAAGCATGTTCTTATCTCCCCTGTCCACAATTCTCCTCCCCCCATTCCCTTGCATTCCTCACCCCAGGTTTTCAAGGGTTGTGTTTAAAATGGACATTTTTTCCTTTCAGGTGAGCAAAGCTCCCCAGATCCTGGACGCGTGTCTTCTCTGCCACTGGCTGCATATTCTACTGTGTATTGGCTGCTGATTTGTCAGGTGCTTTCTTTGATCCTACCCTTCCTCTCTGGGAGGAATCTCCTTTCTCAAGATGGTGACTTGTAGTAGCTAGAATGCCAGAACTAAGTGCTCTGCTCTTCTCCGTCTGAAGGGAAAATACTGAAAAGCCTTTTATTTTGTCTTTTTCATTCCTTCTGGGAGTGCAAAGGGCAGATGCAAGGGAATGTGGTTTTTCCACTTACATGAGGATTCAGTGCCACAAATCCTCACAAATGTGGACCACTGTACTATTACATACTAGCTGAATCAAGTCATAGCTAAAAATATATAATCCAAAAATATATATAGTCCTTTTTTATTCTTCTCACATTATTCTTACTCCTCTTCTTATAATGCCTTTTCCTCAGGCCAAGACTCAAAACTTAAGAGAAATACAGCTTTAAAAACAAATAAAAAACAAAAAGTATAAAAGTTTAAAAATATAATTAAAAGCAGTTAAAACAACAAACCTGAATAATACAGCATATTAAAAAATGCCTTTTTACCCCATGCAATCAGCCCTTAAAGGCCTATTGAAACAAGAAAGGGCAGGTCTTCACAGTCTGTGGAAACATAGGAAGAAAAATGCCAATCTTATCTCTCATGGAAGAGAGCTCCAAAGCCAGGAATCAGCCACCAACAAAGCCCTCTCTTGTGTTCCCATAGATGTACTAGTGATGATGGTGAATCAGATAAAAGTGTTTTCTCAGATGATCCTAAAACACAAACAGGTTCACGTGGGAGAATATTTTCCTTTAGAGAGCTCAGATCTGAGCCATATATGGATTCATAGGTTAGCACTTCACCAGAAATTGTGGCCTAGAAACAGACCAGTAGCCAATGGATCGGTTGCAGCAAAGGAGTTCTGTAATATCTGTAGACAATCCCAGTTAACAATCTGGCTTCAATTCCTTGGACCAACTGAAGTTTCCAAATACTCTTCAAAGGCTGTCTCATGTAGTTCAAGTGTGGTGTAAGAAAGGCATGTGTCACCATGTTATATCAGTCATCTATAGGAATGGATGGAATTGGCCACACTAGCTTGAAATGTGCAAACAATACTCCTGACCACTGCAGAAACTTGGACTTCTCGGTTCAAGGCTGAGTACACCCAAAGGATGAAACTGCATCTTCAGGAGGAGTATGACCCCCATCCAGCACAGGCTGAATTTCTGTTCCCTGATCTGGATTGTCTCTGTCCTGCCAGGATTAAGTTTTAATTTGTTGGTCCTCATCCAGGATGACAGCCATTGGTTGCCAGTCCCTGGTGAGTTTCCAGGAAAGAAAGAAATAATTAGAAAGACATAGAAAAAAGAAATAAATAAATAGACAGTGCGGTTGAATAAGATTCTAATGCTGGGCACACCCAGAAAAAAATACCAGTCCCCCACATCAGTTAGCCTGAGAAGCACTGCCCTAAAAGAATCAGTGCTAGTGAGAAGCAGAGCACAGCACAGATTTTCTGTCAATGAGAGATATCAGTCTGATCAGTGGTGTCATTCAGCCAGTTTGCATTAGTTTGCCAAAACCAGCTATTAAAATTTATTGCAGTCATCAAATTGCTTGTTGTGGAGACAGAAAATGAAAAATCAGTTAAATTCTTGTGAGTTTACTAAATGCTTTAGAGAATAAGCAAAATCAAAAAGAAATTATTATATGGATCATAAATACAGTTCATCAATACTCACATAACTCATGCATAATTAATTGAAAGTAGTCAGTTGCAATAGAAAGTATGACCCATATGCCTCTGCTCCAGCCTCCTTCACCCTACTGAACTTGACCTCCCAAAAAACACACACTTGTTTCTTATTCTCATTGGAAATACAGGGCAATTCTGGTGTTGTGAGGGGAGCTGGAAGGTTCCAAGCTGTGCCCCAATCACTTTCCTATGTTGCTCCTGGCTAAAGTCAAGGGGTATTGAGACACAGCCTGGGAAAATGCCCCCCCAGACTGAAAGGAAGCTGCAATTTTCAAGAGACAAAGGAACACCTGGTGCTATTGCTGGAACTGGTGTACTTGCAGCTTAATGTTCAAAGAGAAGCCTGTGTTACTGCAGTTTAGGCCTACCTGGCGATAGCACCCGATATCACTTTGATATCATAATTCGGCCTTACCATACCACCCTTCTCCCCATGTTTGTGAGGCCTCCGGACAAGCACGAAACTAGGCTCGGCACTTAATTGCTGAAATGTTCTCAAACAATACAGGCACGCCAGAAATAGCCCGATCGCAGCTTCAGGGACCTCCCCGGCAAACACCACATTACATATGCGCGCTACCTACAAAAGGCTCCCTGACCTGAGCAGGCAACTTGACAAAGGCTGAACCATCCAATGTCAAGCGTTGCGCATTTACATACCGGCTACACCATTGTTAATTTGGCTCTGATTCCATCATGCTAAATTGTGACCTTTCGGAGACATTGTCTCGCACCCAAAACTCATTGTCGTCCCTGAGTAAGGCATAGCCTGTAGTCACACTTCTCC